>JAOYSI010022679.1:0-15168 GCA_025775065.1 Hiodon alosoides | reverse complement strand
CTGTGCCAGACCGCATGCGTGTACATGCAGTAGGTGTTTAGTGATGGTGTTGTTTCAGATGAGCCCTCGCTGTGCCAACCTGGCACTGAAGCACTACCTGCTGAAGCCCGTCCAGCGAATCCCCCAGTACCAGATGCTGCTCACAGGTAGGGGGCGCCGTTTATACACTACAATCACTGCGAACTGCAGAAAAGCCAGCTTTGAACTATACTATACTTCTGATATCTTCTGTGGTCTATAAGCAATCTCTGGCTGGCTCCTGGTTCTCTAGAACATTAAAGTTAGCGTTGCTGTAATTAGGCTGAAGGAATATGTATGTATGTGATGAGCGAGCGTGGGCTGCTGGTTCGATGGTGTGCAGATGTGTGCTTGGCTGCAAATGACAGTACAGCGTTTTTAGAGTAGAGAGAGGCTCCACTGGAGGAATTGTGGGTGTGGGTTTGTGGGTGGCTGAAAGTGTTTGGGGGATTGTGGGGGAGGGTTGGAAATCAGGACCGCTTTTCAAGTGGGAAGGGGGGAGGGGGGCTGAGATTAAAAGAAAAGTCTCTCTGAAGTGACTAAATGGGGTAGATAATAAACCCTCACCCCATAGAGCGATGGTTTGGCCTGGGGCACATCTGCATCATGGGGCTCTCACCACACTAACACACTTAGACCCTGAAAACTGATCTCGGCTGCTGTTCTCTTTAACCCTCGTCTCCTGATCTCCTGCCCCGTCTCTTCTGGCACATTGCAGCGGAAAGCAATCTTAGAGCGGGGAGCGTTGTCGCTAACGTGAAAAAAACTAAACTATTTATGTTGCCCCGTCTCCGCTGGGAAAACCTCTGGAGACAAAACTTTTGTGACAATGACATAACGTTTAAAAAACATTAAAGAGCACTGTGCACTTAACCTGCAGCCCCCATCGATGGACATCCATGGCTATAATTACTGGGGCACTTAACAAAGCTTTAAATTAGGGGAGGTGACGCTCCGACTGCAGAGTGAATTGGAGCCTCTGTTCTGTAGGCTCGCCTCAGAAGCAACTCAAGTGGAGGTGGAGAGGTTTTTTTCCTTTTTCTCCTTTTTCCAAACCAAAGTCTCTGGTCCCGGCCGTTCTTTCCTGTCAGAATCTGCAGAAAAGGCCAAAATGGCTGCCAGAAAACGACCTCTGTGTGTCTGTTTGTTTGCGTGTGTGTTTGGCATTTCTTAACTAGTGTCCCTTGACCAAAAGTGTGCCCTCTAGACACTAGTGGTTAGCTAATTCAATAGCAGATATTAGACTTGTATTATGGTGAGCAGCTATTTTGAAGATTTGATTAAGGGGCGCAAAACAAATCTGACCTGACGACACGTATGAGGTTTTGGATTTGTGCCTAATGAATTTTCTAATAAAGGAAAAAAGGGAGTGAGACTTTATTTCTGTAGGGTTAGGCTTCCTGTACATCGTCTGTTGTTTTGGGGCCTTAGACCCCCATTTCTCCTCGTTGTAAAAAAAACCCACTTTAATTCCCATCTTTTCCAGATTATTTACAAAACCTTCCTGAAGACTCGTCTGATTATAAAGATACTCAAGGTAAAAACGAAAACTAGTTAAATCTCATTATTCTACTAATGTGCTAACACTACACTGTGTCCTTGTTGATGCAACAAGGTACACAGAATCTATTGTACAGGTTAGTTATACATGTTGTGAATGACACTGGGAAAAGACGGCTGATGGTGTTTTTCTCTGTGTCCACACAGCTGCACTGGGTATAGTGAAGGAGGTGGCTAATCATGCTAATGACATCATGAAACAAGGGGTAAGACGTTGCATTGGACAGGCCTAACTTCCTGTTAACCCCTTCGTCGACCATAGAATCCGTCTTCCGTGTATCACATGCGCCATCTGATGTTAACTGAGTGAATTGCTCAATGCAAAACCAGAACTCGAGAATTATCATTTAAAATCATTAACGTGGACATTCTCGGTTTTAATTGGGATTAATTCGGTGAAATATGTAACTTGTTCTGAAACTGTGGTCGTCAAAAGACATCCGTTTCTCATTCTCTCCGCTCAGGATAACTTCCAGAAGCTGATGCAGGTCCAGTGTAGCCTGAGCGGTCATCACGAGATCGTCCAGCCCGGGAGGGTGAGTGTCTCTCCCTCCGGTCTAGTGCGGACGCCTTATTTCTGAACCCTGCTTCCCAAGTGTCTGGACTATGTTAAATCCGTCGCTTCATTCTTTTCCTGCGATTACCGATGCAGGGTTTTAGGTGATATAGAATAGCTCTGCATTAACCACAACGTTGTCCCTTATGGCAGGTGTTCCTTAAAGAGGGGACTCTGATGAAGCTATCTCGGAAGGTCATGCAACCTCGGATGTTCTTCCTGGTAAGAATATTGTGTTGGGTATGTATGGTACCATTTACGTATCCACACATTACCACCTAACATTCTAGAATCACAACAGATCAAAGGGAATTCATCACTTTTGAATCAATATTCAGATTCCAACCTCTTGCTTTTAACAAGAACTGTTCTAGTGGTTACAGGTCTTTTAAAGAAATTTCTGACCTGTTTGACTATGGTTTGTTTGACCTTCCCAGTTCAATGACATCCTGCTGTACACCACACCGGTCCAGTCGGGCCAGTATAAACTCAACAGCATGCTCTCTCTGGCAGGGATGAAGGTGAGAGTTTAGATTGTCTGTCTGTAGACAGTGTATCAGTATTCTGTGACTGGGAAATTAATCTGTTTCCTTCATGATCATACACCAAGTCACTGGTATATTTCTGTACAGGTTAGCAAACCCAGCCAGGAGGCCTATCAAAACGAGCTGAACATTGAGAGTGTGGAGCGTTCCTTCATCCTCTCAGCCAGGTAGGTCTCACCGTGGTATAAAGGTGGCAGTACGCAGCCATGTTGCGGTGTCTGTGCAGGCTTGCTGGGTCTTTCACAGACCTGTTAACCCCTCACAGGAGTGACGCTGTGTATCCGCATGTACATATGCTTGTCTAATCTTTGTGTGATTCTGCATGCTCCGAGTAGAACACAGTTTATAGTTGTGTAAAAATGTTCAGTTCGTCAACATTAGTGCAGTAGATTTGAGACTCTTTTTAATGGGGCTGTTAGGATGGACACTGACGCCCTCTGGATTTTATCCTGCAGTTCTGCCACTGAGCGAGATGAGTGGCTTGTGGCCATCTCTAAGGCCATCGATGACTACACAAGGAAGAAGATCTCCTTCATCTCCAGCAAGAGCCTGGAGGAGGTATTACCGCCCCATCCAGAGCCACACACACTTAATTTATGGAGGACACCTTGAGCAGTCACCGCTAACCTCTTCATATCAACTGGTCATATTTTTTCTAAAAAAGATGAATTAACTTCCTGTTCAGTTGATATAAGTATGACTGGCTGATAAATGCTGTAGTAGTGCTGACTTTCAGTCCCCCCTGGTCCCCTGCAGACTGATGGGGCCGGCCTGGATTGCGGGGCCCCCCTGGGTTCCAAAGCACCCATCTGGATCCCGGACCTGCGGACCACCATGTGTATGATTTGCACTTGCGAGTTCACCCTCACCTGGAGAAGACACCACTGCCGCGCTTGCGGAAAGGTTAGAGGTCGCAAAGTTCTCACACATCCCTGTCCCGGGCTCCCGGGCTCCTGGGCCTAAAGTGTCATGGTTTTTGTTTCCATGTTAACTCCCTTCAAATGGTTGAGAGGATAACCAAAATGGCTCTACTCAGCTGTTTGTGTGTGTCTCAGGTGGTGTGCCAAGCCTGCTCCTCCAACAAGTACTATCTGGAGTACCTGAAGAACCAGCTAGCCAGAGTGTGTGACGACTGCTACAGCAAGCTGCAGGAGAAGAGTGAGTGTTCTCTCATTTCCCTGTCAGGCAGCAGGGCGTCGGCAGGGCAACCACGTGGCTGTTATGACGGGCCTAAGAAAAGCCATGCCTTAGTAAATCGCTTTAGTTCTATTCATTTCAAACGTCATGAGTCGTAAGGCATTTAACAAAGTATGTCGTGGGTATGGGTATGGTGTCATTAGGTAACATAATCATAAGGTAATGCTCGGGATGTGACGGACCCAGTTTGTCCCACGCTTCGCAGGTGACCAGACCGCCTCTACCACCCTTTCCCCCAGTGGGAGGTCGTCTGGGGCTTTCTCCTCTGTGCTCAGCATTCCCACCAGGAAGCACAAGAAGATCCCTGCCGCTCTCAAAGAGGTGACTCCTGTTTGAGCAAAAATTACATAAAGGCGCTGTAGTGAAGCCATACAAATGCCCAGTGCATGTTTATCTGTCCTGATGCACTCTTCCTGCGTTGGGCGAGAAAAATACGTACATAGTTGGTAATGTCATTATCTCATTGGCCTACGGTTTTCCAGGTGACGGCTAACACGGAGAACTCTTCGATGAGTGGTTACTTGCACAGGTCAAAGGGCAAAAAGAAGCAATGGAAGAGACTCTGGTTTGTCATCAAGGACAAAGTCCTTTACACATATGCTGCCAGCGAGGTAAGACCTGAAAAAAAAACTATGAAGTGCATTCATTCAATTTCACGTCTGATCCATGTTTGTGGTACTGTTGTTGAGTAGTTGTACCAATACAAGGACTTGCCTCCTTTGCTCTGCTGTTTTGTAATGCACACACCCAGGGTTATGACAATTAAAATAGCTTGGTTTGATATGATTTTGGTTTGTGATTGACTTACCACACACTCACATTTCACCGTTTGTTACATGTTAAATGACCTGCATTTCCACAGGATGTGGCGGCCTTGGAAAGCCAGCCCTTGCTAGGTTTTTTCCTGAGAGAGGAACGAGCAGAAGCCGCTCAGAAACTTCAATTCAAACTCTACCACAAAAACACCCTGTTTTACATCTTCAAAGCTGATGACTCCCAGACCGCTCAGAAGTACGTGTTGATTGCTTGTTTATTTTTATTTTTATATCTGCACGTTAATCCGCGCACGTTACACAGCCAGTCTATATTGTCAAGGAAAGCTTACTTGGCCCTGCAAAACCATATAGGGAAATCAGAGTAAAAGGAAAGTCCAATAAGATATTCTTTGTCAGTTTCAAGAAGAGGCTGTTGTAACGTTTATGATGACTTGACTACTACCAGATTCTCTCTCTAGCTCTCCTAATGGAACATGGCGAGAGAACCCACACTAACCTATTTGGATCTTTTTGACAGATGGATAGAGGCGTTCCAGGAAGCTATGTTCCTCTGATGGTCAACTTAAAACTGCTGTCAGCCTGAGGGGCAAACTCGTCGTCGCTGTGGGTGGCCTGAGAAACTGCTGAACTTAACTCCTTCAGTTCAGTTCACGAGGACATTATCGCAAGAAATTACCCCAAACATCTGCTCGAAACTAAGAGCCTGGATGTAGGGGGTACATTAAAGTTGAATTGCTCCTTAAAGCCTAGCATAAACAGCAGCATCTGTCTACTAAAGGAGCCTTATATGTGTAGATACTATAGTTTATAAAACTGTACATGCCGTACTTATTTAAGAAAGAACCGTTAGAGAACTTCCTCTCAAAGTTTATTGTATTCAGCCCTGGAGGCCAGTTTAAGAGAAGATGCAAATAATGGTTTAGATTGGGAGGTTTATGGTGAAAATGTGACAGTTGCTTATTACAGAGGTGGGTCAAAGTTCAAGTCCAGAGGATGTATGCGTAGGTGTCATTGAATTAATGCCAGGAAAAAAATGATGGAGGAGTTCTTTGGCTGGTTAACCTGTATAACTGAGCACTAATTTAAAAAAACATTTTATGAGAACCTTTTAAAAATGGCTGCTGGAGACTGTCATCAAATGATGTAATCTCTCCTCCAGCAAAACAATTTTAACTTTTTTATAACCATCTCACACTGTTACTTGTCCATGTTAACTGATGTGTTTGTGGTACACTGCAGGCCTTTTTAATGTTGTAAAAGATGGTATATTGGAATCACGCTGAAAATTGTTCCCAGTGACTTTGAGTTTACTTGCATTAGAATTTTAACATTGTTACCAATTCAGAGGGTGTCAAAAGCATCACCTGTTCATTCCCTAAGAGTCGTGTTTCTGTAGCAGCTGTCAGTCCTGGGAGACATGAAGTGAACGCCATGGACAAGATTCCAGACCCGAATTGGATTGCTTTTTCCGAGACATCCCTTTTGTTCTGTTTGAATATCAGCAAGGTGGGGGTCCATCAGTTCTACGGTATTTGGTAAATCTCGGCTGGGTACGGACACCATGCCGATCTACAGCTCAGTGGACACTACAAGATCACTGGACCGTTCTACTGTTTAGAACATTTAGCTATTAACCATACGGCGCTTAGGAGCCCGTTAAACCATTTGTAAAGAGATTTTTAACTGGACAAGTGTGATGGTGGTTTGGTATATTTATGTTTTTAAATTGGTGTCTTTGGCATGTTACATTAACTAGATAGGATAAAAAAAAATTTTTTATGTTAAGTATATAGTTTTGTGAAGCACAAAATGTAATGATTACTATGAAAAACTTACATTAGATGAAATGCTGAGAGAGGGACGAGAGAAGTCATACAATATTAATTTATTTTTTGAGGCTAAATTCTGCATAAAAAAAGCTTTCAGAAGTTTATTAAAAGGTTTTGACTGTTGGGGTTTTGTTCTCTACACGTAAAAAGGTGGAACCACATTGAAGCAACGTGATAATTAATAATCCGACTAAGTCAAACTAGGGCTAACCAAAGCTAAATTGTAGTTACAAGCCTTAAATGTTAAGTGTTCAGGCTACTGAACTAGTATTTAAATGTTCTCTGGTGGGAGGTAATTATTGGAAGTTATAAAGCTATGTTCCAGCTTCACTTTGATTAGGTATCATGTAACAGGGCATGTTGTAATTATTCTTGTTGTATATTTATATTGTTATTTCATGAAGTTTACTTTTTATATTTCCTGGTCTGGTCACCATAGATTGCACTACAATGCTGTAAAAAGGGGATTGATTTGGGGGAACAGTTTATTGTTGAGTGGGATAACGGAAAGAGAATCATAACTTTATCGAGCAACTTAGTTTCGTGGCTGAAACGGTTTCTGCAGAACATTGAATAAATTACCAGTTTTCAATAGATACATTTATAGACCTGTTTTGACTTTGTTCATTGCTCAGCTTAACACTTTAGAGCCCCATTGAAGCTATGTTTCCTTCCTGATCAAGATCCGAGCCCTTTGACATGGTTCCGGGTCCCACAATGCTCTTGGAGTTTAGGCGTTGTAACTTTTTTTGTGCTATCTTTGGATTGCTTCACGGTCTCTGCGGTAGGGGTGACAGACATCTCTCAACTGAATGTACAGAACAATCATGACACATGCTATTTTTGTGGTTATTCTGTAAGTGCACTGGACGGACGAAAGTATGAGCATTCAGCAACTCAGGGAGCAAACTTCATATTTCTGACTTATAAAATTTAAAAATGTATTTTATTATAAGACACTTGGTAAAGAAATAACACTGATGCTCTGGATTACATTTTTCATGCACCCCATCACCTGGAAGTTACTAATGATAAATAATGTTCTAGAATCCATCAACAAATAGTTTGTGCAAAGCAACCATTCATCCCAGGGCTATGTGCTTTCTTTCATTGCAGAGCATCAATTGTTCTGAGAATCAAGAAATAATACCGAGTATGGTTTCCCAAAAGCTGACAAATATCCTGGCAATGCTATCTGTGCGTTCATTTTTAAGAGCATCACTAAAGATCGGATGATCAATAAATATCTAGAGTAAGCAGGAATCAAATTAAACAAATCGCCGATCTATGGGATTTCAAAGAGAAAACGGTAAACTCTTTCAAAATATTAGCCACTGACACCAGCCAGTTTGAAACCTTAGCAAATATATTGGTGTAGTGAATGCTCGCTTCCAACATTTGGTATCTTAAGTACAAAAACGCTAACCAAATAATGT
Source organism: Hiodon alosoides (assembly GCA_025775065.1). Taxonomy (NCBI): domain Eukaryota; kingdom Metazoa; phylum Chordata; class Actinopteri; order Hiodontiformes; family Hiodontidae; genus Hiodon; species Hiodon alosoides. The sequence continues at coordinate 7,251 of JAOYSI010022679.1, read as the reverse complement.
TCCAATTGGAAATGTTAGATTGCGTTCAAGTTCCCATAAAATATCGAAGTTAAAGAGAGAATAAAAATGTAATTTCGCTTTTTCCACTGTAAAAGCGAAGTCTCGTCTTTTTCTAGAGTTGCCTCTGCGCATGATCACAACGTGTTTTGCGGAATGAGGTCACGAACTCTGACCCTCCCTGGAGCAGCTGCGAACAGCAGAAACACACATTTTTATTAAACATTGTGGCAAAGAAAAAAAAAAAGAATACACAATTAAAGGTAAGCTTTCAGCCGTTGTAAACAACATACAGTTCAGGATACAGTATCGACGAGCTCGTGCCATGTTGTTAAAGGAAGCTCTTAATAAAGGTAAAAGTGCAGCTGCCATAGTTGTTTGGCTAGCTAGCGATATTGTCTAATAGCCTGACTAGAGGGGAACACCGCGTCTTTAATTATTACAAAACTAAGTTATTACGTTGAAGTTAAGAACTTAGCGTGCATTTTATGTCTAATTAATTGGGACTAATGCAGACGAACATTCAATATATCGGCCCCATGTTTCGATTAGCATAGCTAGTTACTTGAGCTGCCATTTCCCGTCTTTGCGTTCACGTTTCAAGCATACGCTAAAATTATATGGTCGGATTCCTGGATGAGCTGATTCCCACATCTCTAGCGCATTTTAAAATGTGTGCATGTATATTGTCGTTTTTGGTATAAGGAACAAAATAACGAAAAATGTCCTTCGAAATAACATTCCACAACACGACCGTATCCGCAGCCGGCCAGTTTACGCGAACTCCTCGGACGACAGCATGCTTTAACCCTTCAATGTTGACCTTTCACCTACAGGAAAAAAACTTTTATCTTCCGTACATTTTGCGGTCACCCGATTGGGGGTGTTCGTGTGTATAGTGTTATCATTGTACTATAATAGGATTAGCAAGTAGCTCGTCGGCTAAAGTTAAACAACAACTAGAAAAAAAAAACATGGAGGGTGACTGTAGCTTGCTAGCCGGCATTCCATGTGTGTATTGAATCAGTGATAAATATAACAAGAGTTGTTTTATATAACATTCGCGTTTTCTGTGCACAAATGTTATGAAATTGTACGTTGTTGGTGGCAATTTGATCTCATCTGTAAAGCTTAGTAAATGTACCAACTTACTAACTAGCTACTAATTGGTAGAAAGCAACCGTACTATGGAAAATGTTCTTTCTCTTTCTTATTAGCGTTTAATAAGGCAACTTTCTAAGCGTTTTCTTATGTTGATAAATTTGAGATATTATTCGCAACATATTTAAAAATCACGCTTCTTGGGATTTGTAGATAGGTTAGGTGATTGTGTTCTAACCGTATAACCTGTTGAGTATGTTGGGATGTTTATAAGGTCCGCGGTTGCATCTCAGGTTGGATAGATGTTAATAAAGCACATGCATGTTTAGTCATCCGTAATAAAGCCCTACCTCCTATTCCAACCTTGCCTGCTTAATTACAATGACCATTCTGCGTTTTTATCAATCCTTTTTCAAAATTTTCTAACAATTTCGAGAGAGAAAAAATTGCCTATGCATCATGTCCCTGTAATCATATTATAAAATGTGCTTTATGAATAACCTGACGTTTTATAAACGTGGTACCACGGCCTGGTTATTTCAGGTTTGTGTGCCTCATGGGAGCTAAGGAGCCACAGTAGGACAACAGAGCATGGACGGACAAACTCAAAGGATACAGCTGGTGTCAGCGGATGGTGGTGTGGCCCTTGGACACCGTATACAGGTGACGTCGGGGTTGTTTTTCGTTTTGGTTGTTGTCTTTGAGGTCTAGATGAGAAAGGGTCCTCCAGCAAGTTTCCAAGATCCACTGAAACCCCACACACACAATTTTACACTCCCCACTCTTCTTGGAGACACCGGGGTTGAAGCTGCAGGCTCAGGGGGTGCCTTGTATGCATGCAGCAGTTAACAATACAAAAACTTGCATAGGAAAAACATGAAAATGCGATGCATATTTGTAAAAAATAAAAAAAACTGTGCAATAACTTTTAAAAACGTAATTTTGCTATGCAAAGTAGATTTTGAACCTAACAAAAAAAATCCCATCCCTGTTAAAATGCAATCTGACTTCTCCAGATTGTGACTGACCAACAGACTGGGCAGAAGATACAGATTGTGACTGCGTTGGACCAGGCCTCGGCCGGAAAGCAGCAGTTCATCCTGGCCAATGCTGATTACTCCCCGGCTGGCAAGGTGATACTGACAAAGCAGGAACAGTCCCCGGGGAAGGTCATTCTCGCCACCCCCGACAGCACCGGCGTCAACCAGCTGTTCTTCACCTCGTCCGACCTGTCCGGACAGCAGATCCAGGTAGCAACACTTTCCTTCTCTTTGTCTTGAGTTAATCCAAGGCTGGGGAAATTTTGTTAGTATATGACCTTGTTACGTGTTTATACAAGTTGTGCTTTAAAATAAAATGATACAGGTAGGATGACTTCCTACCTGTAGGTGTTTCACCTAAACTGCACCTCTACTGCCCATGCATTCCAAAGATACGGGCTGTATTATTTACCGGTATTCCGTTGACACTACAAATTGCCTCACAAATGGCCGTCTTCAAAGTAATATTAAATAAATGCCTCGGTTTACCCAATGCAAAAATGTACAGTATCATGTCAACTAGAAGTAATGTTATCATAAATCCAGACCACATATTGATGATTTTTTTTTTGCGTTTTTGTCTTTATGCCCCAGTTTGTGACAGACGGTGGCCTGGACCAGTCCCCTGCCAAACCTGTGGTGGAGTACTGTGTGGTGTGTGGGGACCGGGCATCAGGTGTGCAGGACCCTCGCTCTGCTATAGTAAAATGCTGACAACGTCTCAGGTTTTATACAGTTTAGTGTTGTACCTCAGGCCTCAGGTATTTGAAACGTGCAGCTCAACCCTGTAATTAAGTAAGGAAACTTCTTTTTCTCCCCGATGCCCTGAGCCGGTTTGTGCCATGAGGAATAAAAACATTTTTTCACGTTGACCTTTGATATGTTCCTGCGTCACAGTATGCTAGTGAAATGGGAGTAAAACTAGGAGTGCCCGTATGTAGGTGTCGTTCTCTCTTCCACTCTCAGCTTTTCAGGAGGGTTGTGGTAGTGCCTGACACCCCCCCCCCCCCCCTCTTTCAGGGCGTCACTATGGAGCAGTGAGCTGCGAGGGCTGCAAGGGCTTCTTCAAGCGGAGCATCAGGAAGAACCTGGTCTACACCTGTAGGGGCACGGGGGAGTGCGTCATCAACAAGCACCACCGCAACCGCTGTCAGTACTGCCGGCTGCAGCGCTGCATGGCCTACGGCATGAAGCAGGACTGTGAGTGCCCCGTCGCCCTCTTTTGATTGGCATTTTAATAGACCTGCAGTCTAAACGTTCGCCTGGGTTAAAAAAACGAACCGGGACGTTCTGGCTGACTTCTGCGCCTCTAGCCGTGCAGTGCGAGCGGAAGCCTGTGGAGGTGTCGCGGGAGAAGTCCATCAACTGCGCTGCCTCCACTGAGAAGATCTACATCCGGAAGAACCTCTGCAGTCCGCTGGCTGCCACGCCCACCTTCATGACGGATAAGGAGACGGCGAGGTGAGCTCTTCCATGCCCAGTGAATTGCTAGCATACGACCACGCTGGTTAGCTTGGCTTGTGGATAGTCTTTATATTGGGATCTAAAGGCAGGCTCTGTGTTCACAGTACTGCTATGCTGTTTGGCGCTCTGGGCCCAAGTGGGATCAAAGTCAAACGTGGCTTCTGCCTCACCCACGTCCCTAATGAAATGACTGGTCTGTTGTCTGCAGGTCTACGAGTTTGCTGGAGTCAGGCATGTTGTTGAACATCCAGCAGCCTTTCTCCAAGCTGGAGAACACCATTATGGTTCCAATGTCCCCAGAAAAGGTACCATACGACTTTGCCTCAGCACTTTCTAACTCCTTGTGTTGCATATCGTCTTTTTTCAATGTATGTCGCTGCAAAGGCAGATGGGTATTTTTTCATGCCATAAAGTGCACTGTTTTGGGTGGAATGACCCCTCGTGCACTTAACCCCAGATTACAAATGTGATCCCCCTAATTGTCCCAGGTCTTGTAGTTAAATTTGCTTTGGTATTATTTAAAATCCTATAGTCAGGTGTTAATGAGGTAAAGTTTACGAGGCCGCTTTGGTGTGTTGAGCTTTTTGGCCCCATCCTCGAGCAAGGTACTTGAATTGCTTCTGGTTAAAGTATCTACTAAGCAACTAATAGCTAGCTAGTAAATATGACTTAACCTAGGACTCCAGTAACTATAATTAAAGGAGTCGTAGGTTAGCTACTATGTTAGAATTCCCAGTTCTCCTTCCCGTTCGTTGGTCTACAATCCTACCGGTGTAACTTAATCTAACTCTGCTGTCCTCCAGACTGACCCCTCTCAGGGCGACCTGAGCACTCTGGCCAACGTAGTGACTTCACTTGCCCACCTGAGCAAGGTGAGGGAGATGAGTGACAGCAGCACTGACCTATCGATGATTGGGACCTTGAGCAACGGCGATGGATCCCTTACTGAGATCAAAGAGGAGGAGCGAAGCACCAGTGACATCTCACGGCATGAATTTTTCTGTTAACTTTCAGTTTGATTCCTCTGTTTACGAAAATCCAGTCGAACGCCAGAGATACCCACTTACGGTTAATAACCTGCCAATAGACTTAAACTTAAACTGTTAGCCTCATTCTAAGATCACATGCAAAGTCCATTGTGTAATAAAGTGTTCAGTAATGTTTAAAGGTACCAACTGAAACATTGATTAAATTAGTTTTACGCGCTCTTTTGACCCTGTTGACTGATCAGTCACCACTCAAGTGCGTGTGTGTGCGCGCGTGTGTGTACTGATGGTGTGTGATTTCTGTCCTCAGGGCGTTCGATTCCCTAGCCAAGGCCCTGAACCCGGTGGAGAACTCCTCTGGGGAGGCCATGGAGGCTAGCATGCACCTGGTGTCAGGTGAACAGTCAGGCTGTCTGTTGGAGCTGGAGGGTCCGCTACTCTCCGAAAGCCACGTGCCCTTCAAGGTCAGAGGGAGATGGTGACTGTTGCACTATTTTTGAGGCTTCTTTTCTTGAAATTGCTAAAGATTTTGGCACTACGGCGTTTCTGAGTGGCTTCATTGGAGTCGGTGGACTGCGTTTTGAGGATGTAGGGAATGATGCTGTCGATCTAATTCGCTCACAGACCAAGCCATATGATTCAGATTTGTTTGTCGTCGTTTCAGTTGTTGAGGGGTTGATTTCAAATAATTGAAAATAAAGTGAAGTAAAACATGCCTAATTTCTTTACCAGTGTTGGAAAAGACCTCTAAGACTATTTGAAAAAGAATACCAAGAAGTGATTTGAGTTCTTTTGACACCATGCTGACTGTGTCAACGCCCCTCCATTTCTCTATGTAGCTGATGATGCCTTTGCCCATGCCAGAGTACCTCAATGTGAACTACATCTGTGAGTCCGCATCGCGGCTGCTCTTCCTGTCTATGCACTGGGCCCGTTCTATACCCGCCTTCCAGGCTCTGGGGTGAGTGGAGTACATCAGCAGCTCAGAGATTCCCCTCGAAAACAGGCTCGGTTCCCGGCAACGGCTGCTGACCGTTTCGCATTCTCTCCCTTCAGCCAAGAGAGTGAGATCAACCTAATGAAGGCCTGCTGGAACGAGTTGTTTGCCCTGGGACTGGCGCAGTGCTCACACGTGATGAACGTGGCCACCATCCTGGCTGCCATCATCAACCACCTGCAGAACAGTGTACAGGAAGGTGAGAGTGCGCACGTTATGGCGACAGACACCCGTCGAACGCCAAATCCCATTTAACGGTTGTGAAAGTGAGGAACCGGTGTTGTGTCCTTGTCGTTGTCGTTGCCGTTGTCGTTGTTGTTGTTGGTTCCGATTTGTTCAGCCCGGCGAGTGGAAGATCTCACGAGTGTGCTGTCGCCCGCGGCTCCTCCTCTCACTTCACAGATAAGCTCTCCGCAGAGAGGGTGAAGCTGGTGATGGAGCACATCTGGAGGATGCAGGAGTTCTGTAATAGCATGTCCAAGCTGTCGCTTGATGCCTACGAGTACGCCTACCTCAAAGCCATCATCCTCTTCAGTCCAGGTCAGTGGGCGGGAGGGGGAGGAATACAATTCCTTTCTGCGTTGGCAGCTGAGATGTAATTATTTTCTAACATAACTGGGAAAAAAAAAGTTTTCATACAAATAGATGCACGAGGACAAGCATGGGTTGTCATGATAAAATGTACAAAAGTAGAATGATTTTATTTCTATTTTTTGGGAATTTATCGATTTTAGATGGGCAATCTGTGCCTTTGAATTTAATTGAATCATTTTCATAGCAGGACGAAATGTCACTTCGAGAGCATCGATTCATCGGATGTTCTTTGTAATTTTCTCTCCAGATCACCCCGGCATTGACAACACCCCGCAGATCCAGAGGTTTCAGGAGAAGGCCTACATGGAGCTTCAGGATTACGTCACCAGGACTTACCCAGAGGACACCTACCGGTGAGACTCACTGTTGGACCGATTAACAGCTCGGTCGTGTCAAGTCCCGGACAGGCTGAGTGTGGTGAGTGGTGACTGACTGTGGTGACCTCCTGTCTCACCCGCAGGTTGTCGAAGCTGCTTCTCCGGCTCCCGGCCCTGAGACTGATGAGCGGTGCCATCACAGAGGAGCTCTTCTTCGCCGGGCTCATTGGCAATGTGCAGATCGACAGCATCATTCCCTACATCCTCAAAATGGAGTCCACCGACTACAACAGCCAGGGCATCGCCGCCGTCAACTAGTGAACGGGAAACCCGCTGGGCTCTTGGCAGCGCCATCCGTATGGCAGAGTCTGCAGAATGAAGATTGTTGGCCACGTTGTGTAACTCATCGGATGAGGGCTTGGAGACTTTCAACAGTCAGATTATTATACCCAAGTCCACCCCAACCCTCAGATACTCTGAAAACTTTTATCATTGTACGATGGACTTTACATGTAGTCATAACATACAAGCTTGCCACTGTCAGAATTATGGACTGAGCAAAGTTTGAATATGCCACGGTTTTGTTTTTTAGTACTTTTCTATCATAAGTTCCCTGCAGCCTGTGTGCGGTGTGCTGTTGTCTTTTTTTGTGTATGAATGAATCATGGAATGTCAACAGAATCGTTTCATTTTGATACGATTTTCTCAGTGTTTTTTTTTTGGGGGGGGGGGGGGGTGGGTATATAAAAGATTGG
>JAOYSI010022678.1:76144-110179 GCA_025775065.1 Hiodon alosoides | reverse complement strand
CTTGGCCCCCCCCCCCCCCCCCCCCAACCCTTCTGTAGATCCAGACGGAGTGAGTGGTGGCGAGGAGTCTTTTAACCTAAATGACCCAGATGAAGGCTTTTCCTCCGGAGCGTCCAGCAGCAGCCAGCCCAGTGGAACCAAGCTAAGTGGCAGGGGCGAGGGAGGGGTCGGAGGTGGGGGCCAGAGGAGCAGTCTGAAAAAAGGGGTGGTGGGGTGGCTGTCCAGGGAGAAGGAGCCAGAAAGGGAGACACCTCCGCCCAGGCACAGGGACCTCTTGGTGGACAACCAGGAGGTGCCATGGAGACGCCAGCTGCAACAGGAGTCCCCGCCCCCTATCGCCGGGGAGCCCACAAACTTCCCTGCCCCCCAGCCGCTGGTCAGGACCGCCAGCACCTCCTCCCGTCGGTCCTACGACGGGGTGGTCCACAACTGGGCCGGTGGTGCGGGGCTGTTGGAGGGCTCCGGCGCCCACCGCTTCTCCACCGTCAGCCTGCAGGAGGAGCCACTGGCCCGGCCCGAGGCTGCCCAGGAGTTGCTCTCCCCCGGGGCACCCCTCAACAACCAGTCCCGCTCACCCAGCTTCAACATGCAGATCATATCGCAGGTGTAGCACCATGGTCCCTCTCAAAACCGCCCATTTCCTCTACCTGTCACCCCTCCTCTACCTTCTCTCCTCCTTGCCCCGTTGCTGCCAGGCGGAGAAAGGCCCTGCTCCGTCTCCAGCCAGGTCTCAGGTTCTCTTGTGGAAGGAGCACCCCCGAGGTCTGGCTGGGTTGGGACCCTAGAGGAACATCTTGTTGTGAACACCTGACGAGAAGTGGGGAAAGAAACGCAAAACCATGTACAGGAATTGAGCAACCTTACTCTGATCTCCCTCTAGTGGTCAGTGTGTGGAAACGTCTCCTCTGAACATTCCATCTGTCTTTGTTTGGGGGGGGGATTGGTGGGGAGGAGTAAGATAAAATGAACGAGGAAAAAAAAAACAGATTAGTTATTTTTGTGAGAGTTATCATTTCCATCCTAAAAAAAACAAGTTTTAGTGGTTATAATGTAATTTTACCTTGATATTTGTAAAGTAAATAATATAAAGTGACTCAGCAATAAGGCAGAGCATTCCCCTGCCTTCCTTGTTATCTGTGGGTAATGTGCATAGTATACAATCTGATTATTTTTATCATTACCAGTTATTTATATGGTTATCCATTAGTCTTGGATGGGTATCTGTCTAAAAGAGACTTTTTGATCTTGTTTATAAGAATCAGGGGATTCTAGAGACCAAGAGATACACTGGTTTTTTATGTTTCTCTCTGCAAACTTGATTTATGTTTCATAATTTATACTGTTTATAAATATTCATTTTGCAGTACTTATTCAAGATTTACTTTAGTGAATTTAAACAGCTGTGACTGTAATTTAAAAAGAGACATGAAACGAATAACATTGTAAGTTATATTTCTCAAAGATTTTGACAATTTGTTCTTAAATCCACCGTGTGCTCCAAAGAGAAGGTGACAATGAAAAGGGGTTTGAGATGAAAGGGTCACAGGCGGGCAGTTGTTATGATAACTGTAGAATAACTGAACATGGAGAAAGAGGAAGGGGCTTTCTAAGATTTAATTCTCACTCCCCAGGGTTTCTGATTAAAAGTGAGTTCAGTGTTTTTAGATGAAATACAGGCTGTCAGAAGCCGAGTGTGTGAGTGATTGAGATTGAGAGTGAGACTGAGAGTAAGACTGATAGTGAGCGTGAGAGTGAGACTGATCGTGAGACTGATCGTGAGACTGATCGTTAGACTGAGCGTTAGACTGAGGCTGAGAGTGAGCGTGAGAGTGTCCATGGCTTGGTAATCATCAACAAACAAGGTGTATAGCGGCTGAGTTTACGGTTTGGAAATAGTTCCGCATTCTTTAGTCCATGAACATTTGTTCTACCTCATCTTGTATCACCTTACTCACAAAACGCCAGGTTTTTGTAGGGAGGACACGTAAGCGATACCTGTTTCTCTTTGCTGGGAAGTACAGAAGCCAGGCTGGGTTATTTAACCCTATGATGGATACCTAAGTGATCGAAGATCAAGAGCGTTATTGTAATGATCTCTCCTCAACTCAAGAGTAAATTGAACCCCTCCCTGGGATTTTCTGCTGTGTTAGCACCTCACTGCGATGTACGGATGTACTGTAGTGTTAGCGCCTCACTGCGATGTACCATTGTACTGTAGTGGTAGCACCTCACTGCGATTTTCTGCTGTGTTAGCGCCTCACTGCGATGTACCGATGTACTGTAGTGTTAGGGCCTCACTGCGATGTACGGATGTACTGTAGTGTTAGCGCCTTTCTACGATTTTCTGCTGTGTTAGCACCTCACTGCGATGTACCGATGTACTGTAGTGTTAACGCCTCACTGCGATGTACCAATGTACTGTAGTGGTAGCGCCTCACTGCGATTTTCTGCTGTGTTAGCGCCTCACTGCGATGTACTGATGTACTGTAGTGTTAGCGCCTCACTGCAATGTACCGATGTACTGTAGTGGTAGCGCCTCACTGCGATTTTCTGCTGTGTTACCGCCTCACTGCGATGTACTGCAGTGGTAGCACCTAACTATCTATGATTAAGTGTTACCTTTAGACTGTGAGCCGGGTCCCATGGTAGCTGAGATGAGACCCGAGATGAGACCTGAGGTTGTCTTTTATATCAGTGAAAGAATGGCTCTTCAGTTCACCCGTTTGTAATTTGCTCTTCCACAGCAGATGACAGGAGTTAAACACGGAAGTAAGGAAGTTTGGAGGTACTTATTCTTTCCCATGTGTTTTTGCTTGGTTTTACTCCCTGTTTGACAAACAAAGCCCCAAAGTTGTCCACTTTTCTGCTTAGCCTTAGACACATGCATCCCCTCCACCCAGACGGTTTCCTTCCACACCACGCACAGGCACATCCTGTCCACACTCACGCACCTCCACCACTAATCTCAAATTTAAGTGAGTGCGAGTGACGCTCGGCCTGTCATAGGGCACCCACCTGGCCTGTCAGGAGATCCATGGAAGCTCAGCAGTGTTTTATGACATACAACTCCTGCACCTTTGCAGTATAAACAAACTCTAAATCCTACGATTCCCATCCTCTTACCTGTCAGCCAGACTGCCAGGTTTGACCTCTTAGCGTGTATGGTGGCGTAACACTCAGTAGAGTCAAAATAGGTTTCCTGTAAATAAACAATTGCACATAAAAATTTTATACTGATGGTTGTTATTGTTGCATTCTGTAAACCTGAAAAACACAGTACAGGAAAAATGATTATTTCTCTGTTTCAGTCAGGAAAAAAGACAATATTAGCCATATGTTAGTCTTTACTTTTTATTTAAAATGGGAGTTTCCTAAACAGCTGTGAATGACCGGCTTTGTGAACCTTGATGAGTCAAACTTTGGACGAAACTGGTTCCTGCTTTCACTGCCGAAGGTCACTTCTGGGTTCATCGTTTATCTGGAACCACTGATCACGCTATTTTGTCAGGTTGTTTACCATTGTGTCTATTTTACGGATACCTGTTTATTGTTCAAAATGCAATATGTACCTGTGTCAATCCCTTTTGCTTGGAATCCCTCTCATCAGTCCAGACAGAGTATTCAATTTATAACTGTATCCTGTATTTTTAAATAGAAAAAGACAAGTTCTGCTGTCGTGTGTGAAATTCGAGAGCACGGCTCTCCCGTAATGCACTTTACCTGGTCCTCATTTGCATCCTCCATCAAAACGTGTGTGGAAATGTGGATGGAAGAACAATAATTTCAGGGTTTAGTTTACGTGTCCTTCGAACTAAAGGCTCAGAGCAATTATATCATCGTTATATACCATTATAAATCAAATTTGCATGTGCAGCCAAGGATTTAAGTTGGTATATGGTTTGTCTCAGGAGTGCGTCAGAAGTGTAGCTTTGTGGCTTGTTTTTCGCAAAACCAATTCTCAGATCAGGCATCTCTCATTTTGTTTTGTACAGATAAAACCTGTTAATTCTATGCAACATTTTTATTGTTTATTTTCAAACCATTAAGCCATCTAGATTTTAAAAGCAGGAATACACACATGCCTAGTCACTGTTTTGGACCTGTTCGGATGGAATGAGCCCCAAGAGAAGATAGGGGATTAAGTTTATATCTTAATCCAGGAACTGACTTGCATAGGGGCAATCTTGGGATTCGTGAAGTTTCCCACTTCAAAAAGAGAAAGACATGCCCCTCACCGGAACAGTGTAGCCTTCCTGGGAGTGGGAACAACCACCAGTGTGACCACCCGCAGTACGGTGGCCCGGAGGGAAATCACGCATCTACACCTTTTTCTTTGTTGCTGGTTTAAAGCTGTTGGCGTATTAATGAACAGGACCTTTCAATTCTTGTGAATTTAAAAAATGAAATATTGTACTATTGATGTTGTAAATGGTAAAAACTCATTTTAAATCCTTGTAAATAAAAATGTACAAAACTGAATAGAACCAGGAAAAACAATTCAATAGAAGTACTTGTAACAGGTTGAATAAATATCGTGCTTCTGGATAAATATGTTGGTGAGATTGATTATTGATTAGTTTAATTAAAAAAATTATCTTACTAAACACCAAACTGTATTCTCCTTCCATGGCTGAGTTTGATTAAATATTTTGGCATCTTTCTCATTAATTGATCATTTATGACAGACCCTGTAATGTTCTTGTGGCATTTACATGGGTATGTCTACTTTTTGACTCTCACACTTACCTATAATTTATTGAAATACAGAACTTAAAAGTACATTTTAAAGTTATGCTTTAAAATTGTCATCCACAGGGTAGATCAAAGTTGTAAATGCCCGGCATTATGTGAGGAAAATCCCCTGAACTAAACATTATTGGTCTGCCAGACCATAGGTTCTGTCTCAAGGTGTTTAGCCATAGTTTTCATTGAGTAAGGAGACTTCGCAGTCATGGTCTCCTGATGTTGTGGTGCAATGCAACTCACTAAGGTGTGATAAATCTTCAATGCTTGTACTGGTTAATACAGTCCCCTTTGTTTATTTAGTGATCACAGAGATACAGTCCACGAATATTTGCAGCATAGGACTGCTGCCATTCCGGTCGCATGAGTCGGGCGGATATGAGCTGTCCTGCACGAATTCGATCAGGAAGGTATCGTCCAGTCCCCCTAGTACTCCTCAAAGCGGTCGTGTTTTGAATTCGAGATTTGATTAGCGGTGAAGAAGTCATATTTAAAAAACGATGTTCCAAAGAAATGGAACACACAAAATTGTAGTATTAATAAAATTGAAAGAAAGGTTTTTGACAAAGGATCGGAAAGGCTGCAGCCTTTGGGTTCATAAATAAATGAAATAAAAAGGTTTCCTTTTATCCGTGTTTCGTCGCACTGCTAGTAGATAAACAAATGGGATGTACATTTAATCATATTTCGCCAAGAGCAAGTCCGTCGGAGGGCTCCAACGTTGTCCCAGCAGGTGCATTTTACATCAACGGGTCCAACGATAATCACTGGCTCAAACAGCTGATTGGCAACCTCTCAGAGAAGAACACGGGTAACTCCTGCCATCTGCCGGTAAAAACATACTCTCTCGGCTGTAAAAAAAATTGTGAAAGTTGCACCCATCGTTTTTCGTGCTCAAAGTACCACTGGAAGCGACACCAAGGGCGCCACACAGATACCAATTAATTATTATTATTATTAGTAGTAGTAGTAGTAGTAGTAGTAGTAGTATTAAAGCCTTGCAATACGCATGTCCACCGGATTTCGTTAGGGGGATTCCGGTTAATTGGAACGTCAAATATCCGTACTTATTATCCGTAAATTTTTTCCAGGTGGTTCAAACCACAGTACGAGCTTTATCTGAGCGCTGGTTTTGAAGCTGTTCCCTGATGTCCTTCACGTAATGTACATTGCTCTCAATTTATCTTGCTGCTGTATCACGCGTGCGACTGTATATTTCTGCACTCCAGTGATCTATGCCAGTAGGCGATTACTGGTCTTGGGAGGGGTTACTGGAGGGTTGTCTTTTGATTTGGTCGAGTTAGGCAATTTTGCGAGCTAGTGTCAAATCTTTCCTTGACATGGCCGCCACGCCATAAGTGTATTCACGCGTTACTGTCCCAATTAAGCGGCATGGCGTCCCGAATAAGTGAAGCAAATTCGGAGTATTTTTTCTATATGTTTTTGTTCTTTAAGATTTGTCCCAATTAAACGGCTGCCCCGATTAGCCGGTGTGCCAAATAACCGGTATCCACTGTATTTTGTTGTAAAAGGACTACATTAAGACAAAAATCGTGCACAAATAATACAACAGGCGTCGCTGCACTTCTGCTTGTTCAAATACAATCAGGGGCGCAACCGTTTAATTCCTGAAAAACATACTTATTAAGATTAAGGTTAATATTTTATTATATAAATTAACAAGTGCTTAGTATAAAAAGAGATGTCTTTTTATGACTGCCTGTAGTTTCAGCCTGAGGACACACACACACACAACTTACATACAGTAAGATTAGATAAACGGCCCTTTGAACAAATGCTTTGTTTATGTATCACGTGACATATTTCTCTTATGGTCACCTTAACAAATTGCATTGTGCTAAATCACCTATAACAACCATTGTTCGTAATGCACTGGCCTTATCAGGTCTGTAAAGTACTTCTGATTATTTATTTATTCTAATATGTCAGCCTCCTTAACATATGACGCGTGACTGAACACGTCTCACATTTCACTTTCCAATGTTCCCTCCCGTCCTTTCATCCTTTTCTTCAGACATTTCAATGCAGATGTCAGAAGGAATTGAGGAAAGGACGCGAAGAGAGAGACAGAACTATTGGGAGGCAGCCCTTGTGTTATCTTCCCTTCATCAGACCCTGTGACCCTTTCCTGTTTGCCTCAGTCAAAATCTACTTTGACTTGGAAAGAGGGACCAGGCTGCAAGGTGCTAGTTCTCGTAGGTCTCAGGTGTGCCGGTTGCAATTCCACCTTACCGATAGCTTGGAACGTGAGCTCACCGCTTTCAAGTAAAAACCAGTTCACTCAACTCACCCGAGAACCCTGTAGCCCTCAGGCTCTGCAGCAGCCGTACAAACTGGCAGTGAACTTACGCACAGGGACGGAGAAACAAAAGCACAGACGTCACTTTGGCTGAAAGTCCAAGGACCACAAACCAACCCCTTCCACGGAGGGGAGGAAAACAGGGAGACATGCTCCCGTTTCCTACTGGTCCCCGTTTGACTCAGAGTGAAGGTGATGACACTCCCCTCTTTGTACCTAGTAAGGGTCGAGTCTATTTCGGCCCGTTTCTCCAAAGCTGTAGAGTTCCTGTGTCCTCATGCTTTCGTCGTCAGGTCGCTGGGTGCAGCACAACACACAGCGCCATGAAACATTACCTCCAACACCCTCCTGATGGCCCTGGACTGCTTAAAGTCAGGAACTGCACTACAGGAAAATACAAGCTGTATTCTCTGTAACTGTATACAAGATCAGCTCTTCCTGTACACTTTTGTTTATTTACACAAAATACAAAATAGACAGCTCTGTAAATAAGACATTATATCCTATATTAAAGGTAGGAAGACGCACATGCAGTACACAACAAACAAAACTTAAGCATTTCACTCACAAGCAACATCTTAGGCAACTGGGCACCAGCTCAATGCGGTGTTAGATTTTGTAATAGCAAGTGCTTGGAACGAATAATGGTTTAAACATTTAAGAATGATAAGAAAGGCATTGTGTACTCTGTGATTGCAGAAACTATTGTGGAAAGACACAAAATGCAAGCTACAATCACAGTGGCAAATGCATCATATGTATTACAGTCCTTCCCTGCTCAGGAACAAAAATGTCCATGGTACATTTCCACATTTTGGCTCACCCCCAACAGCAGCTATGTTGAGAGAACCCCTGGCCGGATTCTGCCAGTTGCACAGATGTTATCTATGTGTCCAAGCATCACTGTCTCCCCCTGCTGGCCGAGCTTGGTAGCTGCATCTCAGTGCTGGATGACCTCTGCAGCCTCAGCCTGCGCGTCCTGTCGTTGCAGGGCGTACAGTCGGTTTTCTGCAGTCTTGTGGACAACCTGCAGCTCCTCAGCATCCAGCTCTTTCAGGAGTAGCAGGACAGCCTCCAGGACACGCCCCTGAACAGGGACAGCAGAGGTCAGTGTCAAACAAACCGCGTCCACAATCGCAGGGTAAAGTGTCAGCTGGTGGTGGCTGCAGAGTTAAACCAATTCAATGTAGATCCAATCCATCACACAGTGCTCAACAAATGGTAAAGCAGCTGGATGACCAAAAACAATGAACCCAAATCATGGGACTTACCCTCTTCCCCAAAGCGACTCCTGTATCCCGCGGTGAAGAGAATGATGGGAATTTATCCTTCGGTATCGGCTTCATTCCCAGCTGTTCACGGATTTTGCTGGAAGAAAATGGAAAACTTGATTTCTTAATTTTAGGGGCTAGATCACAATGGTTTCATCTGATAAACTGACACAGAAACATGTTTTAGGAATCTGGAATTATTTTTTCAGGTTTTCACCCTTATTCTTAATAACCAATTGTAAATATCTGGGCCCTAACAGTAGCCACCAGACACAGGGAGAATGCAGAACTCCTCCAATCCACCCACCTTTGCACTTGTCATGTAACCCACAGCAGCCTCAGCTGCACATAGAGGAGGAACATTTAAGCCATATTAGTCTATACAACGCAGCAATCAGCTCTGATTGGAGGAGAAGTAACATTCCTGGGCAGCGCATAGGCAAATCCACCATGCTCAAGTTGCAAAACACAACATTAGTACGTTTCCCCCTAACCCTTACAACATAGTTGCTTAGCAGATGCTTCATCTAAAGCGACTTCCACAGCTTACAACTTCTACGTTAATTTTTTTTTACCTTGCTCAAGGATACAACAGCTGGGGTGGGACTTGAGCTGGTAACCTTTCGGTAACAAGCCTGTCACCTTACCTTAACCACTACACCACCAGCTGCCCACTGCATATATACCAAAGGAAAGAGAGAAATGAGGCGTTTCTTTGAAACAGGGAAAAATTGTATTTTGGAAATTAGAGACAAGGCATTGTTCAAAAGTAGAATCAGGGCCCTCACTTGGTCTCCTCCATGCTGTAGTTGAGGGGGTCGCTCTCGCAGTCGGTCTCTGACAGCCCGTTGGTAGAGTCAGGGACTGACTCTGGGAGTGTACTGATCTCCTCCCCTTCCTCCAGCGCCTGGGTCAACTCCTCCTCCGTCACCACTGTTAGAGTGAGGCCAGCCTTGAACAGATGCCCTGGCTACTGGCCCTAGCAGCACACTCATGGTGACCTCTACTAAAGCCATAGCAAAATTCAAACTCAACTCGACAAATTGGTCACGTACAACCTTCCTGTAAACACAGCAACACTTGTGAGCTAGTCAATCAGCTAAAACAACATTACTAGTTAACTTAATATAGAAAAAAAGCTTTTATTTTGTCCAGTTTGACAATGAAACACCTCTGTTCCCCAGCCTTGGGCGTCCAGCTGGACCTCGGACCCACCCTGGTTGTCCAGCTTGTGCAGGCCCGGCAGGTTACGCAGCACAGTAAGACGGTACTTGGCTGGGTCAGTGCCGCAGCAGGGGTTCTCCGCCAGCCACAGCACCCGCAGCCGGGTCAGGTGCCGGAGGTGGCTGAGCTCCGACAGGCTCTGGATGAGGTTCCGCCGCAGGTACAGCTCACTCAGGCTCAGGCACCGGCCCACGTGCTCCAGGGACGAGATCTTATTAGCACTGGGGTCGTTACAAAATGAAGAAAGACACAGGGAAAATGGTGTGGCGTAAAACAGAAAGAGGAAAGAAGGGATGGAATGACGTTGAGAGGCATGAAGTGAAAAATGTGGATTGATAAACGGCATCATGCATTAAAATAGGATTTGAAAGAAAAACCCCTATTACTGTAGTGTAATCATTCTACCTGTGGTTGTGTGCTTTTACAGAAATTAATTAAGTTGAATTCATATCAGACACTTCCATTTAAACGTGAGAAGAAATTTCAAAATACCTGAGAGTCAAAACTTCAATATTGGGAATTTCTGTGAATATAGAGATCTGCAAACAAAAAACAAGAAAAAAGCATTCAAAATGTTCTGGAGACATTATCTGGTTAGAATGTTTTTCCAAACTGAAATTGCTGGAAGGCTAAATGACATAAAAAAGACAAAAATACATGAAGCACTTACATCAGTCAGGTTACAGCCCCTAAAATAGAAAGAAAGAAAAAGTTAAACTACTAAAGACTGTAGGCGCCAAAAAAAAAAACTCCACACAGGGTCAGAATAAGATAAGTGTTCAGAGGTTGGGGGTGAGCTATTATAATCCCTCTCTCCATTGTAATACCATAGCCACTAAAAAAAATGCTTTGTCACATCAGCCCGAGGAAGACAATAATCCTAAATCAGAAGGTTTCGTTTCTGAAGCACCTGACAATGTGGTATGCATTGATTTTTACAAGAAATTCCCCTCTATACATATGAGGTTCGCCGCTAACTTGCCTGCAATGGACAGATTTTGATATATTTGATATGTCTCAGCATCGAGGACAGCATGGCAAGGCACCGAGTCAGCTAACCATTAGCTATGCAATGTAAGCCTTAGAGCCAATTCAGTAACTAGACAAACTGCCAGCTATAGTTCACTGCGCTTGCTTAAATTAAATCTTTATACAATCCGTTTTCTAGGTAGCTAGGTAGACAGACAACTGCACATACGTACCAGCAATTTAACTTTTTAACACTGTCGAGATCCGAAGCTTTAGCCCTCGCTAATACTAACTTTCGCGTTAGTTTCATTTTCTAACGAAATATATGTATTTTAACTTTTGGTACAAGTATAACAGATGATACGACGTAGCGTATTTGCAGGCTTCACTGTCCATTCGTCTCAGCCTATGTGTTTATTGATGTCTGAAAGCGCATGCGCCTCTGCATGCCCCCCCTCAGCTACGGAGCGTCTATAGCAACAATCCGGATATTTTACTTTTTCTAATAATATTAATTTCGATTTAATGTGATCGTTTACTCCAAAGCATTGTTATCTTAGCATAAGGTGAAAACAAGAAACAGATATATTAGTCTAAAGCAATTCAGCTATTTAATTAATTTTTTTAATTACTACGCCAAAAGGCGAGAGGTTTTGGTTCGTGGAAAGTGGTGTAAATTTAATTATTGAACTGTAAAATTGTGACGTATAGATTAACAGATGCAGATCTGCAAATTTGGCACATCTATAATTTTTGTACCGAGATAGTCTCAGGATGGACGTCGTTACTACGAGACGACTGTCTGCTGCTATTGATGGAAATAAATGGCAATAGAGAATATGAAGACTTACGTTTACAGATGTAGTGCAATGACTGTAAATATATAGGGTGTAGTCTCGAAATCAGTTGCCTCTAGAAGTGTTTCTCCTGCTCGTTGTGCGCATGTGCAAATCAATATTTTCTCTGTTAGTTATCAAGGTAAACGCACGACGAACTCCAATTAATAAACCTTATTAACTAGAAATACACTTCGTATCACATGACGAGTAGTTTGGAAATAACTTTTATAGAATATTAGCGGATTAAATCGACATTGTGCAGCGTATACCATACGTACTCGTAAAAACAACAAGCGACCCTATTTCAAAGCTAGAAATGCTGTGTGTTTTCCCTAAAGATAGTGTCTCTGGATGCATTCTCAGATATGAAACTCAGACTGCCCCCACACCCCAGTGGATCCGCTCAGACAAAAACAGTATAGCTCGCGTACCAACTGGGAAAAGGATGGAAAAACAAGTGAACTTAATTCGGCACTACATCGATATCCATCACTATTCCCACCCCAATATAGGTGGCAATTCAAGTTGCATTTATATTAAAAACATGTGATCATGTGACTGTATCAATATATATATATAAAGAGAAAAATATTTCGATGAACTAAAACCAAAACGTCACATGTTCGTCAACCAATTGGGGTGACGTCTAATCCGCAGCGTGGGTAGATTCAATCGGGTAGTATAAAGAAAAACGACAAGATAAGCAACACAATAAATTCGGTTTAGGTACAATTCCAGTCAAGTCAGAAAATGATTTGATATTCTAAATGTGAAACTACAAACAGCTATACTTTCCAATTGGCTGACTGTATTAACTGAATTGTATTTCACTTAATTTTCTAAATTGAAACGGAAATGAGCCCAACCCTGCATGTAATGTGAAGAATGGGAGGTATGCAAAGTATGTTATTGAAATATCAAAGTGTTAAAAAAAAAAAAACTTTTACTTCAGTGAGTGATTAAAAAAGAAAGAAAAAAAACTACTTTATGCAGAAAATTAATTGCACGTAGTTTCATTAGTGTTAAAATAAAATCTCAGTTGGATCGACTGAGGGAGCAGAAAGTGAATAAGCATATAGTCCTACAGCTAGTTAATCCAGTTTACAGTGCCCAAGCCTGGAAACCGTAGGTGGCATTCGATCTGTTAATAACCTTCTTTACCCTAGTGTATGTGCTTGAGGCGTTAGCTGGCAACCGTTGTAATGACACCTTTAGTTGTTGGAACACAAATGTAGCCAGGCAGACATGAGAAGGAAACCTCTTTGAGCTATCATAATCTGATTAATTTTACTATCCACGCTGCTTTGGTTTAACTCCTGTTGAAACAAGTAGCCCCGATGGCCGGCATAAAGAGAAATCAGCCTAAAAAAATGTATATGATGTAAATGATAGTGACACCTGCAGCCTCAGATACCACCTTGAGATGATGACAACGGGGAGTGGAGGCCAAGGAGGAAAGGGAAACGAGATCTGAGAGGCTTGGAAACATCCGCGCTAACAGGTACATCACAAACCCAGAGCTCACCCCTAAAATCTTAGCTGGCTCGTGGCTTGGCTTCACTTTTAGGTTCACCTTGTGTGTTTTTGTGCTGTTTGCAGTGCAGTAACAAGTAACTTAATAACGTTATAATAGCGTTATATCACTGGGACTGTTTTATTCCCATGTAACTGGGGCTTCCGTGGTGTATTACTGGGGTTGGAAAAGGGATACATACTTGGAGGGGAGAGGCCTCTAGCTCTGTAACTCTGATCAACTTGTTCTGTTATCAATGATGTGGTAAAATAAAAAAAAACTTCACCTAAAACTTATTTCTGACATGATGACATAATGTTTGATGGGACGTTAATCATTGTTCCATGAATGATGAATCATTAATCATTTATGGTGCCCACAAATTTATGTTTTTTAGTAGGAAAGTAGCAAATCTGCAGTAGTAGACAGCAAACAGACTCTCGTTGCAGTTGAGCAGAAAAAGATAGAGATGCTGCCCAGGATTGTGACTAAGGTCCATCCAGGGGAGGAAAATGGCCAGCAGATAGCACCAGGACTGGCCCAGCTGATGGCTGTTGTTGAGAAGGTGGGTCACACGACTAATTCAAATCTGGGTTACATTGTGGCTATGATAAAGAAGTTGCGATCTTCATCTCCAAGATTATATTTTCACAAGTTAATGCGGTCCAATTAGCAGTTCAATTAATGTTCAATATGACTACCTACTGTTAATCCTTCATTTATCATAAAAGAATGACAAAGGTGGGGGTTGGCTACATCACCAGAATAATTGAAATCCCAATCATATGAATACAACAAAGAGTAAAGAGCCTTTTGCAATGTAATAATTGTAATCAGATTATAAAATTCATCCGGGTGGGGGGATGGGGTGTGGCTGCAGAGCTGCATAAAATACCAGATAAATACGTTTTGGTAGCAGGTAGCATCAGTGCAGCTCTCCCTGTATCTGGGTGCTGACATCACTACTGCAGCAGCAGCCCCTAGCGCCGCAGCGTGTCTCAGCAGAGCCTCCTGGCACTCAGCCGGGGCGACAGCGGGGGCCAGCGCGCTTGTTCATAGGATGGGGGAGGCACCGCTGGAGCCCGGCTTCATCTGCTCCCTCGCCGCAAGCGTGGTTAAAACGTCCCGGCACCTCACTCCCTCGCCCTCCTTTCAGCGCTGCACGTTCACCTCCTGGATCAGGGAGAACATCCGCAAGAAGGAGTGCTGCTACTACGTAGAGCACGGCAGGTAAGGGTTCCTCTCGTCCTTCATATGTACTTCTCCGTCCGCGACGACGCCCGAACGTGAGTCAGAGGCAGGGTTGCTTCTGTATCCACTAAAGCTGACATGCTTTTCTATTTATAATTATAAATGCAGAACGTGCACAGCTTTCAGAAATAGCAAAAGCACTGTTGTCCTTCATACATTATTCATTACTAGTATTGTGCACCGTGTGGTTCAAACTTACTATTTTAGAGCTGTTTGTGTGAGTGTGATTGAGAATGTGTGTGTGAGGTCTGTGTCTGTGTGTTTAGCAATACTAATAGTTACTTTTCAAAGGAATGATAAATAATTTGTTGGCAATAAAGAGTAGATACAGATTAATTTAACAATTTGTGGGTCTACTCTTTTCCTGGTGCCACTGTAACCCACACAACGCATGTCCTGCAGCTGTCTATTTTGGCCACTCACAAGATTAACTTAATTAAGATTAAGATTTAGTGATAGTAAAGCTCTCATTAGAGGACAGAACTTCCTGTGAAATACAATATTTCCTCAGTTAAACTATATTAGAACATGTTTTGTTGGGAACGTTGGTTTTGCCATTAGATAACCTAATTATTTTATCACAAATATTATTAATAAAATTAATAAATTTAAATGTCACTTTATTGTTATTGTTATATTGCATGTAATTTATGCAACATGAACAATGTGTTTTTTCGCCCAGGGAGGGGATCTGTAAGTGTGGCTACCCAAAGGTTTGCCATGACGATAAGGCCATCATGCCTGAGGTCTTCATGGGCGTGTCATGGGACAAGCACAGACATATTCGGGAGGTGCCCACTGACGCCTTCGGGGACATCAGCTTCGGCGGCCTGGGGCAGAAAGTGGGCAAGGTGACATACACTTTACAGGGCATTTTGGATTATCATTGGGGGCACCTACTGCAGCGCAATAACCTTAACCCTTCTGATTTAAACCTGTGTCTGCGTGTGCGTCTACATCTGAGTGTATGTGTGTCCAGTATGTCCGAGTCTCGACTGAAACGTCCCCCGAGACCTTGTACCAGTTGATGACTGAGCACTGGAGGCTCCAGCCTCCAAACCTCCTCATCTCCGTCACGGGTGGAGCCAAGAACTTCTACATGAAGGCCCGGCTGAAGGAGTTGTTTCGCCGGGGACTGATCAAAGTGGCTAAAACCACAGGTACCTCCTGGCATCATAGCTTGATGAAAATGAGAAGGGGTCTTGCAATTCTCATGTACAAGCATATCAATGTTCTCCCAGTGCAGTTCGCATGGCGCTTTTTTCCCGGTTAGTTATAAGCAGCTGATAACGAACTCACATGCTTTGGCTCCCAGTCTGCGGACAGTGACATCCGGCCTCTGGTTTCACCTACAGGGGCGTGGATTGTGACAGGCGGCACTCACGCGGGAGTGATGAAGCACGTGGGTAAGGCGGTGCGGGATTACACGTCCAGCGGCAGCTCCACGGAGCGGCAGGTGGTTGCCATCGGCATAGTCACCTGGGGTATCGTGCATGGTCGTCAGCCCCTGGTTCATCCAGAGGTAAGGGGCGAGCCCCCATGTTACCATGGTTGGGGCCGCTGGTCGTGCCACACTGTGTCTCTTCCCTCCTATCCATCTGTTGTCTGTCCACCAGGGGTGCTTTCCTGCCCACTACTCTCTGGATGAGCCGGGTCAGGGCCACCTGTCATGCCTGGACAACAATCACTCCCACTTTTTGCTAGTGGACAATGGGACTCACGGCCAGTATGGGGAGGAGATTGCGCTCCGCAGCCGTCTAGAGAAGCTAATCTCCCAGCAGCCATTGGGTAACAGAGGTTACAGGAGCATTAACTGAAAGACGTCATGTAGACTGGATTCACTTAGGCTGTGTGCTATGCTGTTGTCCCCAGTTACTTCCTGCTAAAGTGTGTTCCATTTCGTGTCTGCTTCAGAGTTTGGGGGGAGAGTACCAGTGGTCTGTGTGGTTCTGGATGGGGGACCAGGAACTCTAAACGTGAGTCTATTCCAATGTCAGAGCCCACTTCTAGTCCGCTGGTTCTGGTTCTCACCATTTCGTGTCTGACCAGACATGTTTCCACAGACTATTCACAGTGCCATGCTCAACGGCACCCCCTGTGTGGTCCTAGAGGGGTCGGGGCGGCTGGCGGACGTCATTGCCCAGACTGCCGGTCTATCCACGTCCCAAGTTTCTCTAGACCTTATTCACCGGCTGGTAAAGAGGTTCTATGGCAAGGAGTACGAAACCTTCTCCACGTTCAGGATAATCGAGTGGACCAAGAAGGTAGGCCGGGCGGGTTCAGGAGGAGAATGGGTATGGGAATGGGGGAGCAGGATGTGAGATTAGTACATAGGCCTTTCTGCGGATGGATGTGAATACGGAGCAGTACTTGAGACTCCATAGGGCTATCTGCAAATGAGGGTGGGGGCAGCCCTTGGATGGGCTCTGACCGTGACCTGTTCCTCAGATCCAGGATATCATCAGAATTCCCCAGCTCCTGACCGTGTTCCGCATGGATGAGGAAGGACGCAACGACCTAGACGTGGCTATCCTTCAGGCACTACTTAAAGGTATACTCTTGGACTTTCTAAAGACTGTGGAGACCTATGTGATCACTGAGTTAGAAATAAGTTCAGTCAGTGAGTCTGAAAAACATCTTGCCAGAAAAAGTACATTTAGCCTTTGATGGAAATTCTTCATTTGAATTTTCTCAAAGATTTAATTAGACCCATACAAAGACAGAGAAAAATGATATCTTAAAAGACCTCTTTCCAAAGAACCATGTCGGCATGGAGCACTTTGCCTCACCTAATTGTCCATTGTGGGCTTTCAGTTTATACAAACTCTTGGCATAGGCAGCCTGCTACATTACATCCCACACATCAGCCACTCATCCTTCGGATATTGTTTAGTCTCTTACCCAGAGAAAATCATCCCACACGGCACCATTCATATGCACCCTGTGATCCGTTAAAGCACTTTCTCAACTTGCAAATTCATGCATGTCTTCATCCGTCAGGTCTCTTGTTGCTTCCTGCAGAATATAGGCTATATGATGGTAACAACCCTTCCCTCCCCTTGCCCCCTTTATGTAGCTTCCAAGATCTGCAATCGCCCGGGCAGGGAGAACTGGGAACGGCAGCTGGAGCTAGCGGTGGCCTGGAATCGGGTGGACATCGCAGAGAGTGAGATCTTCACCGAGGAGAGCCAGTGGAAGGTCTGCTGCCGTTCCAGTTCCAGCATAGCCAAAATCATACTGATGTGACGTGGTTATTGGAGAGGGAAGAATGGTTCTGTCCAGTGTAGGAATTACTAAATGTCCAGTATTCCTACATAGTGAAATAAAACCAGGATCATTGATCTATTGTACATGTGATTGTACTGTAGCAAGGAGTACAAACTAAGGATAAGGTAAGAAACAGAGTAGCAAGTCACAGTCCCAATAAAAATTACAGCAAGTGAAACCCGCCAGTTCATCACTTTACACCTTTGCCCTCCCCCAGTCCAGCGACCTTCATCCAGCTATGCTCTCGGCACTGGTGGGCCATAAGGCAGACTTTGTCCGACTGTTCTTGGAGAATGGGGTGTGTCTGAGGGAGTTCCTGGATGAAGACATCCTGTGCCAACTCTATGCTTGCCTGTTGCCTGGCTGCCTCTTATTGCGTCGGCTGGCCAGGCGACTGAAGAATGAGAAGGTCCCACTGGGTGCAAGGAAGGTGCCGCTCCAGCATGTGTCTGCAGAGGTGCGTCACTTCCTGGGCAACTTCACTCTGCCCCTGTACCCATCATGCCGCTCTCTGCAGTGCGTCAAAATGCCCAAGGAGAACGTCCGTGTGAGGGTGAGTGATAAAGGTTTGTTTAAAAAATAAAAAAGGGGTTTTCGCATTTAGTGTCATATGATATTGTGACCTCTGGTGCTTATTTCTGCCTCTGATTTCTTTCAAAGCTTCCACTGAATGGGTCTGCCGAGCTCCAGACTGGGGACAGGGTGGTCAGGGACCCAGAGAGAGACCTCTTCCTCTGGGCCGTCCTACAGAATGACCAGGATCTGGCTGAGATTGCCTGGGAGCAGGTAATCGGGATCTTGGCTCTTAAGGGTGCATCTCACAGTTGTCAATCTGAGTGCAAATGTCCGCTGGTCGACTGACCAGAGTCTCGCCACCGTCTTTCCATAGTGCACCGACTGTATGGCTGCTGCTCTAGCGGCTAGCAAGATCCTGAAGAAGTTGGCGGAGGAAGAAGATGACGAGGGCGATGAGGCTGATAAGATGAGGGCGCTGGCTAACCACTACGAGAGGCAGGCCATAGGTATGCATGCTGTGCAGACTCACAGTGACCACATAGACTCATATTTATGACCCACTACAGAGCGCTCAGTCTTTGACATCGTGTTTGTTAACCTGAGCCAATTGATATTCTACTGAAAGGTCAGCACTCATTTTAATGACTTCATCCCCATCCCATGCTGGTCTGGCCCTAGGGGTGTTCAGCGAGTGCTACAGCTCGGATGAGCACCGGGCCCAGAAGCTGCTCATTCGGATCTCACCATCCTGGGGTAGAACCACATGCCTACGCCTGGCACTGGAGGCGGATGACAAGAGCTTTGTGGCCCATGCAGGGGTGCAGGTAAAAACATGCAGGCCTTTTTGCGGTGCCTTGTGAAGGACATTATGTCATGCCCTATTGTCTTTCTCTGGCTTCTGAAGGATTACATTATATCATATGCTGCTGTCTTTCTGTGACTTCTGTGAGTGTGTGTGTGTGGGGGGGGGGATACCTGTGTGTCTTGGCATGAAGAGCTGATGTGATGGAATAATGGAAGTCCTCTCTTCTGAATCTAAGATTCCTGAGTGATGGGTTTTGTCCCTTCGCCCCACCTCTAGGCACTCCTGACCAAAATTTGGTGTGGGGAGCTGGCAGTCGGGAACCCCCAGTGGAAAGTGCTTCTTTCCATGCTCCTCATCCCTCTCATCTATACTGGCTTCCTCACCTTCAGGTGAGCACCATCACCATCATTGACCAGAGAGGCAACTGCCTGGAACTGCAGCAGTGACTTTGACTTTCATCCAAATCAAGTCAGCCACACAACATTGCAGAACAAGCCACAGAAAGTTTTAAGAGATATAGTAGATGTCGGATTTGTATACTCTGTGTTTGTATTCTACTGCCTGATGAGGAGGTGTCTGTGATAGAACTTCTCTGGGGATTTTATAGATGAGTTTCCTTTACAGGCGCGACGAAGACATCCACAGGGATGCAGAGCAGAGTGAGAAGTTGCTAACCGTGGAATCGGTGACGGGACGTTCATCGGACACCAAGATCCGGTTAGAGCAACTTTCTCCACACATTAGTCACGTCACTCAATTCATTAGGTTTCAGTGACATCAGTTACAGCATTAGCCCAGATGGGTTATTGTCTACTGTCTCTCATTGATGAGCTACAAACAGACACTAACCAGAAAACACACAACAACTGATTAAATAGTAGGATTTCTGTAAACCATCCAATGAGATTTACCCTTTAACAGGGTAAATCTCTTAGCACTCTACTCCCAAATCCAGGGTCGCTGTGCATCTGCTACGTTTAACCGATAGAACTTGGTGAACGTGTGTGGGGACCGCTCAGACTGCTGCCTGCATTGCAGATATCTGCAGCCAATGTACCCTGGAATATTTCCCAAGGAGTGTCATGGTATGGCAAGTGATCATCTTAGGTGGAGGCAATTGGCTAAGCTGAATGTCCCAGTGGGCCTGAGCCTGCATCTGAGATGCTTAGCAGATGAACAGCTGTTTAGTCTGGCAAAAGCTCTCTGTTCTCTCCATATAGAATGCTATTGCTCTCACAAGGGCACAGCATGTGGAGGAGACACTCTATCTGACTGGAAACTCACTGACTAGTTCAATGGCATGAAAGGTATACAGGCAGGGTTAGGCCGCAGGGTAACCTTTGAACTTCCATGTGAAAAGAACAAAAATGCTCTGGACACAGACAATGCCTGCAACACACTAACACGCTTTGAGGAAGTTGCTGTTATTGCTAACAGAAATGCAGATTTTAAGGATAAAAGAGCACATGGACTCGGAGGAAGGCTTTGTCAAGGCCTGAAGTAGGACATTAAAGCCTTCACTGGGGAACAATGTTTTTTCAGGAATTGGTATGGTAAGAAGAGTCCACCGTCACATGACAATTGGAGTTAGCAGTATCACTATGTAACTCGCCACGCATGCGCGGTTCAAGAGTAAAATGAGATGAGGCGGGGGAGTTGATGAAGGTGGTTTCGTGGATCATGCTTATTAAAGAAAAAAACTAAAAGAAATGAATCATGAATTACAAATCTTAACAAAGGTCTTAACAAATCACCCTTAAAACTAAAACAAAACAAAAAAACTATTAAAAGAAAGAAAACAACAATTAGACAGAAAAAAAATTAGTAATTAGGAATCAGGAATTAGTAAAAGAAGATTACTAATCTATATATTATATTGCATAAGGATTTTAGTTTTAATTTTAATCTGAAAAGTCAAATCGTCTTTCTCCAGCGCCTATCCCCAACAGACAGCACTAAATCCTCTGTCCTGCACCGACCGCCTGGTGGCCTTCTTCACCTCTCCCCTGGTCAAGTTCTACTGGAACATTGCGTCATATTTTGGCTTCCTGTGGCTCTTTGCCATCGTGTTGATGATGGACTTCCAGGACACACCCTCCTGGAGAGAGATCCTGCTGGATGTGTGGCTGTTCTCGCTGGTGTGTGAGGAAGTCCGACAGGTGAGAGGGGCCAGGCCTTTAGGCCTCAAGTCCAAAAATAGTCCTGTTTTTAGGTGTTTTCAGGCGTTTTAGGTGTTTTTAGGTAATATGACACCAGCTCTCTGCCACTTGTGAAATCCCCTGTCCAGCTCTTTGATGATCCAGATGGATTTGGTGTTCGTAAGAAGGCAAAGATCTACATTAATGACCTATGGAACATTCTGGATGTGCTGTCCATCGTCCTCTTCATCGTGGGAGTAGCATTCAGGTGGGCTATTTGACTGAAAGGAGGTTTGAAGAGCATTACACTTTAATAAACCGTTAATTCTCAGGGCAGCCCTTTATCCAGAGAAAAAGATCCCTTGAAACTTTTACTACATGTAAGGAGTGTTGCTGCACTCTGTTCTACACAGTATCGATTGCGGTGATTTGGAGTTGTTCCTCCAGCTCATTGGGCACCTCGTTTGATATGCATCATTTCTGCAGACTGACATCTGTCTTGTTCTACGCGGGGAAGGTGGTCCTCTGCATCGACTTCATTGTCTTCTCCCTGCGTGTGATGGCCATCTTTACCATCAGCAAAACGCTGGGCCCCAAGATCATCATTGTCAGGAGAATGGTGAGAGGCAAATCCCTCCTGATAACGACCCTGACCCTGTTGCTGATCAGGCCTCACCTTTTTGTTAACTAATTCTCCTGTTTAGCTGCAATAGGAAGATTATGGGGAAGGAATGTAGCAAACCATTACAAGTAAGATATGAAGGATAAATGTGAAGTTAAATATGAAGGAATAGTTTTGTTAATGTTTGTCTGATCCTACCTGGGCTGTGTCCTGTCTCGGTCGCTCTCTCTGGGACCCCCCAGATGAAGGACATGTTCTTCTTCATGTTCCTGCTGAGCATCTGGGTGGTAGCATACGGGGTGGCCAAGCAGGGAATCCTGATCCACAACGAGGACCGACTGAACTGGATAATACGGGGCGCCGTCTACGAGCCCTATCTAATCATATTCGGGAATGTCCCCTCTAATATTGACAGTAAGCAAACGTCACTCAAATGTCTAATCCCGGACAGGGCATTGGTGCTTGTACATGCCAACTTGCACACAGACAGGCAAAGGTTTGCAACGCACACAAGACGCTACCAAAAGCAAACACTCTAATGACTTGCAGACACTAAAATATAAAGCAAGTCAATATAGCTGAACCCCCATGGCCAGCTTGTGTTGGGGTTGGGCCTCATCGCTGACAACATCCCCATTCCCCTATGTTTTAGATGTGGCCTTTGACAAGAACACCTGCAGTGTGAATGGTATCGACCCGCTCAAGCCCAGGTGCCCGGTGCTCGGCACCGACGAGACACCGATCTTTCCGGAGTGGCTTACCATCATCCTGCTTTGTGTGTACCTGCTGTATGCCAATATTCTGCTGCTCAACCTGCTCATCGCCATCTTCAAGTAAGCCCCCCAGCCACACAGCTGCCGTGTCACTCCTTCCTTCACCTCAACTGACATCTGATTTATCCTCTCCCTTTCTGAATATCTTCTGTAGCTTATCCTTGTGATATCCTCTGACCGTTTAGATGACCTCAATATACTTAAATGTAAAGAAGTGCTTTGCGCTTTTGGTCCAGCAGCTTAATGAGACCCAAACATGATGATTGTCATTTCGGGACCTCTGCCTTTGGTCTGCAAGTGTCTTGCGCCAAGCAGGACTCCTGATCAGTTTACACCCACCTGGGCTGGTTTGTTCGCCACCCCCCATTCCCCAAATCCCTGTAGCTACACATTCCAGGAAGTGCAAGAAAACACAGACAGCATCTGGAAATTTCAGCGGTATGAGTTGATCAAGGAGTACCACAGCCGCCCAGCAGCCCCCCCGCCTCTCAATCTTCTCCGCTACCTATATGTGTTGGTCAGGCGCCTGGAGCTGTGCCCTTCCCTGCAGCAGCACAAGCAGTTCAGTGAGTAGCTTGTTGGCTCACATGGGTGGGACCACTCCTCCATTTAAATTGCAATCTTGCCTCAAATCACCTGTGTTGCCCAGGAGAGGAATTTCCGCAGGTGGCAGAGGAGGAGATGTTGTCCTGGGAGGCCTTGATGAAGGAAAACCACTTGGCCACCAGTCGACAAGACCAGAGTCAGAGAATGGAGAACCGCATCCAGGAAACTGCCGACAGGTGAGTTTTCTGGATGCAAGACTGATTTTTCACAGACGTGAAATGCTATACTGACTATATCAAGGAATGCCAATGTGCTTCTTTATGAAATGGACCACTGAACATCTATTCTGTGCAAGTGACTTCCTTTGAGACTCTTGCGTTTCAGGGTGGGCGAAATGGTGGATCGCCTGGAGGCAAGGCAGGACAGGGAGTCCCCTACCGTAGTGAAGAAGCTGGCCCGTCTGGAAGAGCAGGTCCACATCACCCATTTTTAGAGATTGTAGCCTGTGCTGTCGCTGTCCATGTATCCATCTTCCATCAAACACTGCATTTGCTCCATCCTCAGAGCCACTGTGTAAACAGGAAACACTGCAACTGCTCTGCCCTCACGGACTACTGTGTGAACAAGAAAAAACTGTAATATCTTCCCTGTTGCAGGTCTCACAGTCAACTAAAGCTCTTCAGTGGATAATGAGTGTCCTGAAGTCCCAGGGATGCCAGACCAGAGAAGAAGCCCCTTTGCTATGTGAGCCCTCCTTATCTGGTCTAACCCTCTTCTTTATTCCTTTTTCCTGTGATGCATTTCCGGGCGGTAGTGCAGGATTGTCCAGATCCTTTTATTTGATTTCTCAGTGCTTGTTCTGTGACGCATCCACCTCAGCCCTGCTCTCCTCTCCAGCCTCCAGTAGGAGCACAGAGAGTGACCAGGCTAAGTCAATGGAGGAGGTGACCTATCATGTAAATGCCCGACAACTCCATTACCCTGGGAGCCCCATCACCCGCTTCCCCGTGCCCGAGGAGTGTGTGCCCTGGGAGGTACTTGATTGTAGTGGCTCAATCTCTGTGCAATCTGTCAGTGAATTAGCTGGTTTCTCTCTGATGTAATGAGGGCTCTACGACAAATTTCAGACTTTAATTCAGTCTCTTCTTTTGACAGGTAGAATTTGCCCTCTACAAACCCCCCATTTACAATGCTAAGATGACATCTCAGTTTGGGAAAGACCAAGAGGAGGCCAGCGAGTAAGTTCTGCTGGTTTGTTTCATCTACCCAAAAAGAGCAGTGCTCATACACTATTTTACTCCAGACTCTGTCCCTTGACAGCACAGTAGCTTTGAAGTAAAGCCTATGAAATATCCTTCTTTGAGAAATTAATTCAAGTGTTTCTAATTCTTGCTTTCCTGTAGTTCAGACATCGCTGCTTTAGGTCATTACAGGTAAGCCACAGAACTAACCATGCTTATTAAACATCCTGCTTGTCTGTTTTCCTATTGGCAGAAATCAGAGTCATGTTTTCAAAAACTGTGTTTATAGGAACCCCGAAGGTAGGACTGGTCTGATGGGGAGAGGGGCACTGGACCAGCTTGGTCCAAACCAGTTTCAAGACCTGGTTCTGACACGGTGAGCGAGGCCAACATAGTAACCCCATTCCACCTCTGAGACCCGGTCCCCACATGATGTTCAAGGCCCATAAAATAACCCCATCCCATCCCTGAGACCTGGTCCTCACACAGAGACAAACATGGACACCAGACACATTTTCACAGGAGAACTTCAGACGCTTTGACAGTCGGCGTGAAATTGGCTTCCTTTGACTTTCCTTATGTATTTTTGGGATGTGAAGCGGGGAGCTCCCATGTGAATGGTGGTTTCGGGCAATGGAAGATTATGACCTGGGTTTGTCTGTGCTTTAGGTGGCGGGACAGCGAGCGCTCGGGCCTGGAGTTCCTTGCAGTTTGGCAGGAGTTGGAGGCACTCTGGGCATTACCAAGGGTATGTCTAACACCTTACCTTACCTTTCCTGCCCTCTTTTATACTGATTTCCCCCTATGTCCAACAGCCTGTTTTTAAATACCAAGCTGATGACGCAACATAACTGTTGAAGTCTGAAGTCTAGAGATACGTTGACTGCTCATTGAAGAGAGAACGTCATGCGTTCTTAGTTTGGCCTTTTCTTATTTGCTGAGTTTTGTCCAACTGACTCCTTAAAGCAGGTCCAGGACACCTCAATGTGGCCCTTAAGCGAAGTCTCTTCGCTTTTGATGAATGCAACAGCTTATTTCTCAGTGTGGGGCCCATCTCTCTTTCAGGGGCCCGTCCGTCCAGCGGAACTCCTGTCAGAGAGGCTGGAGAGTGTTCTAGGAAAAGAGCTGTACATGAAGGTCAAAGTGAGGCTGGAGGATGGGGCCCATGTTAACCAGGTAAACAGACACCTGGAGAGTTTCCACAAAACACAAAGAAACTAAACAGTGTGCACAATAACCTAACCCGTCAGAAAACATTCTTGCAAAAGCACAGCAATGTCATGAGAATGTAACAGCCTCTGATTAGACCAGTTAAAATGTTGCACTTAACTGCTACAGGTGAAAGGGGGTTATGTGGACGATCAGAGGAATACAGACAATGCCTGGATTGAGACAACCGCCGTCCACATACATTTCCACAGTAGTGACCTAAAGATCACCCAGGTGAAGAGCATCCAGGAGATGGTCCAGTGGCAGGATTTGAGCGCCAGGACGCCAGTGTGTGCTTACCAGAAAATGTTCCTCTATCAGGTCGCTGAACTGCATCAGAGGAACTTCTGAACCTCAGGTGACTGCTGGTGGGGAAGAGATTCCAGGCAACCAGCAAACTCGAAAGCACATATTCAGTAGTGACGCTGTGGTGTATATACACAGCCTGCAAACTCTCACTCAATTCCCTATTCCAGCTTATCTATTAATGCCAGATGTTTATCCTTTCTGGTCTGTCTGTCTGGCCTGTTTACCTGCTCCCCTCTGTGCTTCTGGGGTCAGGCTAGGTCCTCAATGGTCTTTTACTAAATACTGATTATGATGATTCATAATTGATCTAATCATTAATTAATAAATTGCATGTTTTACGTGGAATAACTGTTTTCAGCCAGGCTACATTTTAATTACATGTCGCTATAATTATTCATATAATTCAGAGTATTTTCTGCTTTAAAACTAACCCAATCTAATTATTGCTAAAAAACCTGATTACCCATCTGATTCCTTAACTCTAGCCAATCTGACCCTACTACCTACACCATGTGTAAATTAACAGAATTATTATTACAGTAATTAATAAGCAGTTTAAGGAAAAAAATTGAGTCCTCAATTGCAAATGCAGATTACAAGGTAGTTTCTCAGTGATCTCCAATAGGATGTAGTGCTTCTTGCTGGCTTCATAGTTAAACAATCAAGCCCATCTTTTACTGGAATGAAACGTCTCAAACCCTAGTCGCCTTAACTACTAATAAACACTGTGCTTTATACACAAGCAATAATAGCTGGACCTTTGTTCATGGAAAGTGCAAGGGGTTGATTTATCTGTACATTGTTGGCAATTCTCTTTGTATTAAGTTGTTTGTTTAACAGATTCAATGCAAAAAGAAAAATACAAGATAGAAATGTATGTGGTCCAATTCACAATCAATGAAATAATAAAACAAAATATTAAAACATAGTTTTTTTTTATGTTTGATTATTAAGGATTTTACTTTTGCAATATTATTTTCTGAGGCACAGGTACAGCTCTCATTCTCTTCCCCTGATCCAATTAAACTATTATCTCGGCTCCGAGATGATAGGTTTAGCCGGGTGGGGAAGTCGTGTCGAATTCCATAGGCACTGCTGTGTGCTCGTGAGAGTGGCGCAAAACTGAAGTGAACGCAAATATCTGGATCTACAAATGGATGACAACACTGGATGTCATGTTCTGAATTAGAAAGTCTGCTAAGAAAATATACATTCAAATGTCATTGTATAAATGAAAGAAACGTTAAAAAAATCGAATAATGCAAGTCATAAATACTGTGGGTCACATCACACTTAAATTACCAAAAGTTTTAAGTCTAAGCCTGCATACCAATGTCATCTAAAATAATAATGTAACGGCCAGTGCATTTACTGCTTTATAAATCAACTCAAGTTTGACGGATAAGAACACGCCGCATAAGATTCGGAGCTAGGCATCAGGATATTTTATTCGTTCGTCGAAAGTAGACAAAAGACCTGCACTGGTTACACGCTCTCTGCTTTTTCCTTGTTGCCGGATTTCTTTGTGCTAAATTAGACTACAGTACACACATCTGTAAATAGGCATCGCAAAGTAATAGATGTGACCGGACGAGGTCGTTTTCAGTGCTCTAATACATAAAGATGTGATTTAAAGAATTAGACAGAACAGATAATGTTCTATAATGTCACAATAGGCCACACACAGTACATCAAAAATAAACGCCATCCGACTGGTATCCGCTTAAATATATTTCCATTAAGAAAATACGCACATCGGGAAACGAGTTGTTCCGTATATCACTTGCGGTACACCTGATTCGCGGCCGTCAGGTGCTTGCGGTCACAGGTGAAGTTCTCGTCTATCACGGAAGTGACGTAGATGCTCACAAGATTTGGATTAAACTAGAGTATTACATTGAGACGGAGCGAGCGAGAAGCAACCGACTATCTTCTTGGGGAATTGATAAGAAACGGTACTATCATTTAAATGTCTGTTGGTCAGATTTTATACCATTAAAGCAAGGATGACGCTGGACTCTTGTAGCCTTCGCTGCAGCTTAAATTTTTATTTATTCGATGTTTGTATATGGTGTAGATCGCTAAACATCGCCAGCAAGATAATGCGGTCAGTCAGCGTACGTGGTGCTAATTTGTACAATAGAACACAACGTTCTCTTACGGAAGCCGCCGGGCATTTTCTGGATAATTGTCTTGCAAGTAGTAAAGCCCATTAAATAAATTAAAGGTTTATTAAATACAGTAGTCTTTAGAAATTGACGGAATTGTGCAAGTACCGACACTTGACTGGATTTGGCGTTTGGTTTTGGTGAATGAGCTGAGTCTTGCTTTGTCAGCTACAGCATTGGAATTGTGTGTAGTGAAAATAGCAAAGACCGTTTCTGCTCGATATAGGAGAGGATTTTCAATCAAATGCGCTTTTAACATAAAGTTCTTTCTTTAGTCATTTTTAGTAGTTAATTGCGACTGAAGCTGTCAGATTACCAGACTCGTTTTGCTCAGCCTGCCTATACTTGCATAGCTCACTAGCATGTTTATCCTGTAATTATATAACCAAATTAGATAGCATAGGATATGTACTGTACAGCATGAACTTCTGAAGTCATTCCAATAATTAAGTAAATATAAACGGTTAGCTAGTAGTGCTATCCATTTACAGTACATAATTGTGAATACTATTTCATGTGTTTTTATATAGTCCGATATAGCTACCTAGCCAACACGTTTAAGGGATTTGCGTAAATATACAGGGGAAATCAGCAATATTTTGTGTAGCTGCGTTCATAGTGGTCATCTCCAGGAAACATGGGAATCACCTGGAACCAAGGAATTTAGGTACCTAAGATGAGGTAGGTTGATAAAACCTCCACGTATCGGTCACAAATGCCACAAATGACGACGGTGCCACCTGCTGCCCTTTTTCAGGGGTTCCCCGTTGTAAGGACGGTGGTTTACTGGCGTTTGGGTTGATTTGTATTGTGGCTATAGTAAGGTAGATTTGAAAGTTTATAGTCGCTTTGGTCGGATCGTTCACCAACGGCTCTGTGTGTTCAAGGTCACAGATCGGTTTTTATTTTGTACTTTGAACACGAAATGCGCAGCCTGAATAGACAGATATATCTCGTGGTTTACCATTGTTTTTTGTAATTGTATTATTATTGAAAGTGCCCTGTATGACGCGTTATGTTTTGTGAATACAGCTAAAGAGAAATGATGGTGCACCGGCTCTCTGGTTGAGACAGATTTTGGAGAGCATAGGGATTTTTAAAGATAGATTCTGTCTATAAGTTTTACTTGTAACTGATGTTGTTTTTACATGCAAACGTGCAAGTTTTAACAGCATTTTAAATGTTTAAGAAACATTTAATTAAAATGTGAAAAATTGCTTCTTATTACATTTTTTTTGCAAAAAACTGTTAAAATATATACTGATAACTTTTTACCTGTATGAAAACCTTTTGAGGGGAACAGACTTCACTGCAGAATACAGGCCAACTATTCATTTAAAGCTTATTCTGGCATCTCTGGCCATTTGGGGTCCCGGGACCTCCAAATCAGGTTTTTTAAACACGACAAGAAACGGTAAATACACAGATTTATGATCGTAATTTTCTATTCATCCATGTTTGCAGTTGGATTAAAGCAATTCAGGTTAAGTACATTTCGCAAGTTTAAAACAGCTGTGATCGGTTTGAACGGAAATCCTTGGTTTTGGTTGCGATTTCATAGCTACTTTACCATACACCTTTGAGTAAAACAGATTTAATAATCCCCCAACCCAGCTGTTTAGGTAAGTTCTGTAATGGGTGGTTTCTGTTTAAAATCCTTCGTCAGAACGGCTGTGGAAGGTTTCGCTTTGTCCGTGTGTGTTTGCCTCGGCATTCACTAATTGATGAAGAGAAGGGTCCCCGTTTCCAGGATCGTTGATTCTCTTTTGCTCGGATTTCGTGCTGTGGAAGCTGAGCTGCGGGGGCCCCGTTACAGTGTGGTGATTGTGTTTCCGACGCTTTGCATCCGCCTGTGACGCCTTCCACACGGCTCCCGACTGCCGCCCGTCCGCGGCTTGTGAATTAGGGTGCAATTACAGGTCAGGCCCCAACAAAGATCATGTGGCCAAGATGCCTAATCAGACCGTGAGGGGAAGACGTCCAGACCAGTGCACCCAAGGGATGATTTCTCTGCCTGGGTGTCCAGGCCATGCAATGGAACATGTGCACCCATAGGAAGTATTAGTCACTCTTGGATATTTACAACCTTAAATCAACAGTTTTGCCGCCATTGTGGAAGGGTTACCCTACTCCTAACCCTGACTCCTAACACTGTTAAAGTTTGTGGGTTGAAAAGAGGATATAGACTATATCCACCTAATCCAAACTGACCCCTAAAAGAGAGTGATTATTTGATCTTTGATCTAAAGAACCTTCTCAACACTTTCAGTGTGAGGGGGAGTGGAAAGGTGGTGTGAATCAAAAACCAGAAAAGTCTTCCTTGGCTAAGTATTCCCTCCTTTTCATTGTTCACACTCTTGCATAAGCTCAGATGCAGACACTTTCCTTCAGAAGTCACACAGTTCTTATCTGGGGTAGGTGATAAACTCATTTATGTGTGTTCATGTACTTTGGTGGGCTGGCTCCCTGATCTCAGATCAGTTTACTCATTCAGTCCATTTCTTTTGTGTGTGTGTGTGTGTGTTCCGCCAGTCCTACTTTCTCCCTTTTCTCCTGCTCTGACCCTTCCTGCGGGTTTGTGTGGAGCGCATTATCACGCACGGGTGGAGGTAACGGTGCCCTGCCGACACGACTCACAATCACTAGAGTGCCAGACTCGGTTACCTTTGGCCTCTTCATTCTCCCCTTCACCCCCTTAATGAGTGCTTTCACATATTCTTTCTTTACGATTATACCCCGGTCCGAACAGCCATTGCCTCTCATCGGTGCTAAAAACAGCGGCGAGCAGTTTTTTCAGACATCCCTAATTGACCCTTGGTATCCCTCGGTCAGATTATTTTGGCCGAACTGCATCAAAAAATGGTCAGAGGGCTTAGTGGAAAAAGCTCTCTTTTAACTGGTAGAAGGGCCGGTGCTGTTCGTCACACGCAGACACAAATTATGTTCAGGGTTATTGGGCATAAGCGTAACAGACAACTGTGCCTAGTGAGAGAAATGAACGCTGACCTGTTTATTAAAACACCACCCTTGGCTAGCCCAGGATAATGTAACGTAGAATCACTCTTTCTCTTTGGGGTCAGTTTGGATTACATGGGTATAGGCTATATCCTCATTTAAACCCACATACTTTTACAGTGTTAGGGGTCAGGGTTGGCAGTAGATTTCCCTCAAGCAAATCAGTACTGAAGTTGTTAGCTGTTGAAAATGATTCCGAACGGTGCCGAAAGCCAGGAACTGTGTAGTAAGACCTTTTGGGAATGGATGATTGCTTTTGTGCCGACTCCCTGGTTTTGGGATGCCATGCCAGTCTGCTTCGGACCCTCTGGTGGAACTTTCAGTTGGAACACATACGCTGTAACTCTCCCGGCCCTATGTGCTCGCCGTTGCCTGACCAATAAAGCGACCCCATTTGGAGCGTGGGCTGCTCTGCTTTTGTTATTCGTGCTCAATAGGAAGACTGACTCAGTGGTAACCGGCTGGGGGTGGCAAGGGCACAATTGAAAATCTGTGAAGGGCCTTTGAATCAGATTTTCTTTTCTTATTTTCTGGTAACTGGAGAGCTCGCTCTTCAGCAGACTTTTAACGCTGCATGTTATAACATTTTTCCAATGGCAAGAATCTGTCGGAAGGACACGATCAGAACCCTGTGGGTCGTTCAAGGAGTTACGCTTCTAGTCATGCTGGAGTTGTGAATTGTATGTCTGTGAATGAAACTGATCATTCATTCAACCTTGTTGCTTGGCAACTTGTGTCACCCACGGCAACGGTGAGTCAGTGAGGTCGCCCTCTTAAAACCAGCGATTTTCGCACTTTGTGTTGGATGTGTCGTCAATGGAGGAGCACCTTCCTCTCTATGAAACTTTGAAGGTTAATTGACGTATTATCACTGGATGTTTGGGATTGTCAGAAACACGTGCTTAGAAGTGTCTGCGGGTGTTTCCAAGGAATGCCTCTGCATGTGGTGGAATGTAGGTCAGAGTGACTTAGTTAAAGCAGCTTGACTTGGCGTGTCACATAAATATCTGTCCCTATAATTACAAATTACTTCTGCACATTTTTGTTGACCGTAAAATGCTATTTGTGTGCCAAGTGATTGAGGATGCACTGAATGGAGCCAGCCATTTATTTTGGGTTGTATCTGGCAATGCGATTCAAAGGGCTTTCAGTTTCAAATTTTTGTTCTTGAGACCATGCCTTACTTTCCATTCTTTTACTGTCTTCTGGTGTATTATGTTTGTAGAGACTTAGGGATTGACTTGTTTTTGATGGCTTTGGTTTGTGGAAGTTGACCTTAATGTCAAACCCCGTATGTGTCGTACAGGTGAGGGTCTGGGAAAAGAGCTGAACGCTGCACCAGGACCTTCACCCTAACAGGAGACGCAAGCCATGACTTTCACCTGCCGGAAAGGTAACCTGCGCTATCTGTGCCCTGTTTCATTTATTCCACGTTTGTATGTGGTGTAGATCGCTAAACATCGCCAGCAAGTCACAGACGCAGTCCCCCATGTGAGCTGCACTCTCATAGGGGCTGGATTGAGTCTTCTTTAAAACTGTGCATGTGTGGTCACAACTCGGGCACCGTCATGTGTGATTGCGTCACCTCAGTGAGATGTACAAACGCACGCAAACCCACCCTGATGCGTCTGATGGTGGGCCATCTGCACGACCAGTCATGCCGCACTCCGCCTCGCTCTCTGCCTTTTTGAAATGCCAAAGGACGAGGACCATTACTCTGTCAGCCGTGAGTAATCTAGGGGTGTGTGTGTGCGTGCGCGCGCGCGCAGAGAAAAACACCCGACAACACCTGCTGAATTATGGAAATGACCCCCCTCTTGTATCGACACAGCCCTTTAATGCTAAGTGCTGAACGTAGGAAGGAGTCCCTCTAGCCAGCTTGCCCAAAGATTCTGTGAACTAACAATTACTTAAGCCCCAACAGCCCCAGGACAATCGTATGCTAGCTCAATAAGACCAAGATAAAAATATAACGCAAACATGAATGCTATTTTGGCCATAAAAAACAGAACAAAACAACGAAAACCATTGACAAGTTTCATACTCGGTGAGCACAGTCTGGCCATAGAAACCAGCTGTCCCAGACAGAATTGGCTACCCAGAGAGGACAGGCTGTGCTCCCGCTGTGATCAAGGAGTGGTGGGCTAGAGACAGGGATGCTCTTAACAGAATGCCAAAAATGTCAACCGTTTGGTTCAAAAATGAAAAGAATCTACCCCAAATTTAGATGCTGAATTGGAAAAGAATGCTGATGTTGAATGGCTATGCATACTCCACCTAGCCTTAAGACCCCTTGTATAAATCCTCAACACCCTGATGCTCTATTCGGTGTCATACGGCTGTCGTACTGGGGTCCAGGCAAACTGAAGTAAATTAGCATATTGTAAATGGTTTCCTGGGCGTTATACAGCAACACCCACGAATGAGAGGAGAGAGGAAAAGGGCATGTGGAGGGTTGTGTCGGAGCGGGGCTGTGAGCCATGTTCTGGTATAGTTGGTATCAAATCGCAATGAACAGTACAAAAGCTTGCAAATTCTATTGATATTTGTGTTCGCGGTGCAAAAAAAACAACAAAAATGTAGGTTTTGTTATGCAAAG
The DNA here is from genome assembly GCA_025775065.1 of Hiodon alosoides. Classification (NCBI taxonomy): domain Eukaryota; kingdom Metazoa; phylum Chordata; class Actinopteri; order Hiodontiformes; family Hiodontidae; genus Hiodon; species Hiodon alosoides. The sequence continues at coordinate 76,841 of JAOYSI010022678.1, read as the reverse complement.
TAGATTTTGAGTTGCAGAGTTTGAGTTGCTCTGGCCTGTGTTTCGGATCCCTGTGCCGTATGAACGCACTCATCCACATACACATTTATACAACAGAAGACACACCACACACAAACACACTAGCACACTCATACCTCTATACAACAAAGAAAGATGATTCAAACACACACCCAAAGACAGTCACACTTCTACACGGAAAAGAGAGACATGCGTGCACATACCTCTACGCGACAGAAAGACGCACCACACACAAACCAACTCTCACACACACTCCGCTATATGATGGAGAGAGAGAGAGAGAGAGAGAGAGAGAGATGTGCACGCATACAGTATTATTGAAGAATAAACTCTCCTCTTTGTGTTTTGCTGTTTCTGGGGCTCAGTGTAAGGATTAAAGGATCAGCCCTGAGAAATCTCTCTTCCCTGGTCCGACTCGGTTTGCACCCCCTCCCAGGATACAGCGGTGTTTAGCGATCAGGCCGTCTGCCTGAGTTCTTGTCACACTTGCTCATCGTATCCTGTATCCAGTAGTGATTGACGGCCTGTAAGGGACACCGCTTGGACCAGACGATTTGTTGACGAAGTCTAGACATTATTTATGCAGAAAACATCCAGGTACAGCTTGTGAGCTGGCGTGCGAGTGGGCCTGAGTCTGCCTCGACAACCGTGCAAGTGTGGGCCCTGACAACCCTGCGAG
>JAOYSI010022678.1:0-68407 GCA_025775065.1 Hiodon alosoides | reverse complement strand
TGGGTGTTCCTTCATGTGTGGCTTGATCAGCAGCTGGGTGTTCCTTCATGTGTGGCTTGATCAGCAGCTGGGTGTTCTTTCAGGCCGGTGATGAGTCGTCCGAGGAGGAGGAGGGTGAAGTGGACAGTGAGGTGGAGTTCCCACGCCGACAGAGGTAACGCGTCTTCCCCTGTATGCACCGTGAACGCTTTTCTTTCCTTTAATGGGTGCCTATGTGATCGATGTGAGTATAAGGTAATAGTTTTGAAAGGGGGTGACTGGGGGGTAAACAAAATTAAGAACCAACCCCCCCCCCCCCCCCTCGGATTGTTGTGTCGAATGCTTGTACTGACTTGTATTCCTCCTCTCTCCTCTCCCCCAGACCTCACAGATGCATGAGCAGCTTCCAGTCATACTCCACCTTCAGCTCAGAGAACCTCTCGGCGACGGACGGCGAAGAGGGCAACACCAGCGACCGCTCCAACAGCGGGCCCCTGGAGCTCCTGGGCAACAGCCAGGATGAGTGCCTGGATGAGCTACTGTCCGGAACACCCGACATCCCCATCGACATCTCCACGCAGTCCGATGGGCTGTCCGATAAGGAGTGCGCCGTGCGCCGTGTCAAGACCCAGATGTCCCTGGGCAAGCTGTGTGCCGACGAGGTCTGTTTCTTCCCCCTCCATGCCGTCATACTGACCTTGACCCTTGATTGCCGATATCAAGGGTCACGTTAGCATAGCGGGCTAACGGAATCTTTAGCATGAATCCATTTCACCATCATCACCCCTAGAGCAGGAAATGACCCCGTTGGTTCGGACCCTTGAGAGATGGATTTCCTGTGAGCTTCAGGCCGGTGTTTTTTCAGTCCTGGTCCGGGGGATTGTCTGCTGTTAATGGTGCCAAAGAAACATGCAGATATTCAACAGATCTCTTTGCCTTCTGTCCGTTGATCCACCTGATAAAGAATTACAAGGTCAAGAAAAAAACGTATACATTAAGTAACCTTAAGGGCCAAATGTATGTTATGTACGCAGGAAGCACAATTTAAGATATGATAATCTTAAGGTTTTCTTTAAAAAAATTTTTTTATTTATTTTTTATTTTTTTTACTTTTTGGTGTGGTCATTGAGTTGCTCCCTTTTCTGGATCTTCTCTTCCCCCAGAATCCTTTGCATTTGGGTGAGTGGGACTGTGACACCTCAGACGCCGAGGGTTCGGACGCCACGCTGAGTAACAGGCCCTGTGGTCCCTCCACCTGGTGAGCCTTGCCCCTTCAGGAAGACCACCACCCCCCATCCTTCCCCTGCATCTAGGAGCAGCCTGCTAGAAAACGGCAACACCAGGATATTGTATTTCCTGACCCTCAACCTCTGGGACCCATCTCTGAGCAGTCCGCTTTCTGAACACCCCAAAGTGGGGGTCCCAGTTTACTTCACCCTTGCTGGTGGAAATGCAGACTGTGGCGTGGACTATTTGCTAAGAGAATATGATGCTGCTTGAATCGGCCTGTATGGTTCCAGTCTCATGGCCCCCGCCCCTAAGGGGTCTTCGGCCAATCCAAACACGGCGTCCTCATGGCACTGTCCTCATGATCAAAACATCCCTGTCTGTCCTCTTCTGCGTTTACAGAAACATGCCCAACTACCGCTTCTCCTAGAGAAAGGAGATGGAGGTACACCAGCATGAACACCCCAGCTCCCTTTCTCTGGATCATTCCAGAACTTTCCAGCTAGCATGTCTGCCCAATCTCTGATCCATGACTAACCAATGAGCACAAGTGATGGAGTTGTCAGGGAGACATGAGCTGGTCCATCACAGGCCTGATCCATGTGACTAGGATCAGCTTTCACTACCTGGTTTTTGTTGTATTTGTTTGTAAAACCTCATTATTTTGGTCTTTTTTTGGGTACTGAGATCAAAAACCAAGCCAGTGTTCCTTTTCTCCCTCCATCTTTTTGTTTTGTTTTGTTTTTTGAGAAGATCCCTACCAGATCAAATTTGCGCTGTGCTTTTGAATTTTTTGTTTTGGTTTAAATTTAACTAATATTTGAGTAAAACTACGGTTGAACTGGTTAAATTCCGGATGCAACCCCGCCCCCCGCCACAAGTATTTCCTCCTGTCTTCCTGTTCTTCTTGTTTGGTTGTTGCACATACGACATATCCTGTCCCATCGAAGCGGACAACTCTGTTTGCTGGGGGGTTGGTGTCCGCAGTGTCGGACTGTAGGGACAGAGAGCAATAACACAGCTCAGGTCTGTCCAGCAGGCTGGACAATCGCTTTGACGGCTTACAGGAAGACCGCAGTTACTAATGAACAGCTCTGTTGTATATCAATTCCATTAGTTGTAGGCGGCTTGGATTTTGTTTGTTGGATCCTCAGGTATTTGACTACAGCTGTTATCAGGGTATCAGTATTTTTAGCTGTGTGCGCTCACCAGGTGGAGACAGTGTTCCAAGATTCAGTTGCAATGCCACAATCAGCTGAAGTTTTTAATTCAGAGATTCTCCAGCCAGAAGAAGCCGCGTGCGCTCCCGTCATTAGTTTAGTTGGTGTTTGTTTTGTTTTGGTGAGCGGAAATTTTTAATTGGCGTAATTTTGCAAGCGCCGTTGTTCCTGTCAACAGCCCTACCTCCTGCCGTTTACAAGGGTTGAAAGATTTTTCCGTCAGCAAGGGGTTAATGGTGAAGAAAAGCGTTTTACTAACCACATGCCACAACCAGATCTTGTAAGTTATGATTGACTTGTTTTGTTCAAATTTTAATTTAATCTTTTGTTTGTTTGTAGCTGGCCTACATGACTATTGAATTAATTTATGGTGACATTTTATCAGTATATAAGATTTTTCTCTTAATGTCAGGCAGCTTTGTCACATCCCATTGACACTTCTTGAGTAAAATGAAGTGCTGTAAAGCAAGAGCAGCTCAACAGCTGGGCACGTGAAGGAATCGCTCTTGAAGAGGTGACGGGAACCGTGGAGACGAACCCTGCGTGGGTTTTAACTTTCGGTGTGGGTTTCTCGTCTCCAGAGTCGTCCGTCATGCCAGGGTTGGGAGCCAGCTAGGTATTATCACTGCACGCAGAAGCGCCTTTGCTCTGGTGGAGAACGATAAATCACACAATCAATAGCCTGCAAACACCACAGTTGTGTTATCACCATACCCCCCACACCATCCCCCAGAAGGCTCTCTGTGTTTCTCTCTAACTGTCAGCTGGCATCTCGTAATGGTTTGTCAGGGCTTCCATTATGAGGTCGATTCCATTGGGACACTGTGGTCCTAGAGAGCTGGAACGTGTCTGGTCCATTCCACTTCAGCTTTTGTCATCCAGTTAAAACTACTTGTTGTTTTTTAATTGGAGAATGCTTCTAAATTAAAACCTATGGCTTAAACCTGCTGGCTCAGTTGGGCAGGAGAGAAACTGGGGTGGTTAAATACAATGCTACTTTCAAGCAGAAAATCGAGAGAGAGATGGCCTGGCCTCTTAACTCTCCATGTGCAGATTGCTAAGATGGCTTCTGACCTTTGCACCTACATTTTACTTGTCTGTTGTTTTTTTGTTTTTTTGTCAACTGTTATTTATACCACATGAGAGTTCCTGCAAATATCACCTTTATTGAAATCATGTTAAGTCTTTCCCAAGGTGGATATTTTTCCAAGCTCTTTGTCTCTGCCATTGCCTCCTCTTCTTCATGTCCGGCTTCCTGATCAACCAATCGCGCTCAATTTCCTGTGGTAGCCATTGTACAATGCAAGTGGAACAAGGAACTAAATCAAATCAAACTGCATGGAATAAAAGACGTACTGTACCAAATAAAGCTGTCCTTGTTTTCTTCTGTGAAGTCTGATCTTGTAAACTTCAAAACGAGGTCAAATTAAACTACACACAATGTTTTACAATGTATTTTCACAGACTTCAAATTCAACACAACTGTACAAAATTAGTCTATGTGTCTTGTCTTAGCTAGCGTAGCGGGTCTTGTTGTGAACGTGCTTGCTACTGACGGTGACATCACTGCTTGGAGTGGAAGACAAGCGTACAATTAGTTCCTGGAGCAAAAGACTTGAGTCCTTGGCGCAACTTGCCTGTTAAGGAGGTTGTTAAAACCTGAGTTTAATTCCTGTCTAGGGTGGGTAAAAGCCCAGTGGCCAGGCGGGTTGAATTAGGTCGGTTACACTTAGCATGTAAAACCTGCTTTGACTCGTACATTGACTCGCACAATGGCAGCTATTTTTCAATATATCGATTTAAAGCAAATGAACTTCCATTAAAAAAGATTAAGCAGACGACACATTTGTGACACCGATTGGTGGAAATAATGGGTTATGTGTGGGACTACTCCTGGCCTAAAGGCCTAATTTCAGACCAATGACAGGCCAAGGTTGTAGGTTTGTGTCCTGGCTGTGGGTTCAGATTTAAAAGTAAAGACCCTGTGTAAAACTGTTCTTAGAAATATTTTTTATGCACACACTTCCAGCATAGTTCTGTTCACATGTTGTATGTAGCCCCTTGGTTTTCTGCATATTTACTGGTTGTAAATTTCCCAAATGCCTAAATTCAGGTTAGTCATTTTGGAGCCAGCAAATTTCCAAATTTCCACATTTCTGAGATTTATTCAGATGAAAGAGATAGGAACAGCACAAATGTGGGATCTCAAACTCTAGACCTCTCACAATGATTTTCACTCTTCCTCCTAGTAAGTAAACTACCCAAACCTGTGGACTGTCCAAAACTTTTAGGTAGTTATATTGTTACTAAATGAAATTCTTCAAAAACTCTATTTTTAAGTGGAATGAATCCGTTTTGTAAAATGCCTCTCTCAGTAGTAATGGCCAAATATTTGTAAAGGTCATTCGTCCATGTTTCGAAGTTTGTCGGTTTAATATATTAGACTGATGTTGGCTGCGTAAATAGGATAGGACATTCACTGTCTACTGACGGGGGACAATCCTAGTTCGCTATCCGACGGCGGAGGCGGAGCCATTTTCGCATCAAGCGACATCTCGTTTGAACTCGGGAAACCATTGGCTCTGGCGCGCTGTCAACAACTGACCAAGCCTGTTAAAAATGCCATTTTTTGCGGAAGAACGCGGTTTGTAATTTTCTCTCGCATTTCTACCCTTTAGTTGCAGCGCTTCAGACGGTTATCTGCCACCACCATGACATCTGTGGATTTAGAAAAACTGCGAATGGCCGGGGCTGGCAAAGCCTTTGCCGTGCTGACAAGCGGAGGAGATGCGCAAGGTAGAGGTGTACCTACTTAGGCATATTTACTCATTCCTGCTCTTCAGTGTCGGTCCGGTGGGGGGCACTTCGAGAAAAGTTCGAGAAAAAATTAATTCAAGAACACAAAATTTAAAATAAATCTGATATCTTGAATGTTTTTTTTTTTGTTTTTTTGCAATTAATTATCGTAGTTGCAACAGGAAACGCTGAAAAGGCGACGATAGCAATATTAGTATTCAAGTCAAGTTTGCTGCAAAAAACAATCATGACCCAATTACGTCCAGTTCTGTTCAGGGGCATGCTTCAGCTTTGATCGACGGCAAAGAGAAAGTACAGAACACATTATGTAACATTATGATAGTTGTTTGTTTAAGAATTATTTATTTAACAATTTATTAATTATGAAAATTCTAAATGAGCAATTGCCACATGTTTTATTGACACAAGCGGTGGGGTCTAATGGCAGATTTTTTTTTTTTTTTTTAACATTTCCTGCAACTTTATTTAGTAATAAATGTCTCTTTTTCGAATTAATTTAAATTTAATTTAAAAAGTATTAGCAAGCTGTGTTCGCTGACATTTAAGAGCGCTCAATGTAAAGCTGAAGCTATTTAGTGAATTCAGCGATACCGATCTTTCTCCAGTGTATCATAACGATAAAGTCTTGCACATAAAAGATTGTTGTCGTTATTTTTGATTTTTTTTGCCTTATAGGTCTTGCATTTAGTCAAATGTCTGCTTATATGCGTTTAGGCTAATTTATCTCTACCCCTTCTCTCGAGCATAGGTGTTATTTATCGCATCACTCAGTGGGACTGGGTATGTTTCAGGCAATGGTAAAAGCGTTTTCAGTCTAACAATTATATTGCAAATAAACTGTGTGGACGTTTCATGTTTCTCTTAATTTCTAAAGCAGTATATTAAAACGCAGTAAAGCATGGGGCAGAACAATATGACAGGTGGACAACTGCAATTAAATTTAGTTGAAACCAAGAGTAGGGCCATTCTGATTTGGCTGGAGACAAGATAGCGATCCTGTAATTTGCTTTTGAAAAAGGTTTATACTGGTAGTTATTTTCTGTATCTTTGTAGTGGTAGAGAAAAGCGTAAAGGGTAAAATTTGAAAGATAATGGATGTCTTCTTTGAACCCCAGGTATGAATGCAGCTGTCCGAGCCGTCACTCGGATGGGCATATATGTTGGAGCCAAGGTGTATCTCGTTTACGAGGTATGTGTTATAAATTTTGAAATGATATACAGTGTGCAATTTTTAAAAATCCTACTGTATGGTGCGTAATCCTGAACCATTGCCATTGGGAGCAGTGTTAAATAACTTTCCTCATACAGATTTAAATCAACACTTGCATCAGATAAAACTCTTCTTTTTCAACAGGGTTATCAAGGGCTAGTGGATGGGGGTGACAACATCAAACTGGCCAACTGGCAGAGTGTGACCGATATCATCCAGCTGGTGAGGCTTTGGGACAACACACTGGGGGCTGGTGATGTTTGGGGGGGGTTAAAGTGACCCTTCAGGCCCGGTCATCCGGTCTGCTACAGCACCATGCGGACACCGGGGCAGAAACCTGCAAAGGTGGTTAGGGTTAGGTGCTATGAGATTGCACTGATCAGGTGACAGTGCAGCTGGGTGTCTGTGTAGATTACGTAACAAATGCAATCCTTCTGTGCAGCGTGCAAAAATCACAATTTACTAGGCATTGTGAGAGGCCTGGGTTGGGACTTTAATACATATTCAACATGTAAGCGTTTCATTGATAAATATTTTTTTTAACGTTCAAGTTGTATTCCGAAGATAAAGTACGTCCAATGGGCTAACAGAAATTGTGGTGTACTGTGCAGAACCATTGCGAGTGTTTTCAGAGCTGGGATTGGCTGTAGTCTTTATAGGTCAGTGCTGGGATTGGCTTTGTTTTCTCTTCTTGTGTAAGAGTGCCATACCACACTAGCTGGCTGTGGTGTGCAGGGTCAGAGGAGGGCATCTCATCCTTTTCATACCCACGGGTCCTTGAGTCAGAGACAAGCCAGCGTTTCACCAGATGAACTGGGAATCGGGAACTGTTCAGTATCTATGTGCCATCACTGATGTTGTGTATTCAGAAATTCCCTTTGTTTGCGTTACTGAGTGCAATATTTAAATAGATTATTTTTCTTCCACGGCTGTAGAAGTTTGAAAAATAATGAAGTCCTGGAAAGCCTTGTAAACCAACTGTACATTCTGTTCTGGACCCCCAGTCTGTTTTGCCTTCACCACTCTTCACTCTGATAACAGCCTCCTCGTCCATGACTGTGTGGTGTTATGCATTCCTCTTTTCTCATTCCACTCTGTCTTTTTGTTCCTTCTCTCCCAGTGTGTCTGCTTCTGCCTGGTTCTGTAGCCGGTAAGGTTTGCTCCGGCATGCGCCCTTGGTGTCGCTCGTTAGTGCATGCACAGTTAACGAGCGGCAGGTCATGCCCCAGATTACTCTCTTCTAACACAGCAGTGGGAGTGAAACGTTTTCGGCTGGTTAATGAGTTTCTGATGTTTCAGTCCGTGAACATTGTCTTGCAGGGCTTTAGTCAGAGCATAATGGGCAGCTCTTCTATCACTTCAGTGTTCTTGTTACCTTGGGAACCTGAGTGAGGCGGACTGACCTTCATCTGTGGACATTGGCTGTGCCTTGCCATGTTGGGTCAGGATGCATCTAGGCAGTTTCCCAGAGCAGAACACCAAGCTCACGTTTCTGTGGCATCAGCCTGAGAAGTTTCTCTAATGGGATTCTGTTCATATGACCGTCCTAATTTGGTTCAGGTTGTTTGAATTCTGCTAAAAAAAGAGGTTGTGGAGGGTCAGGTTCACACCACACGCCCATGTCGGTGTGTCCCTGCCGAGCATCCTGCCTATCGGTTCTCTGCTCTCCGCTCAGCTGGACGTTCATGCTTCCGCGCTGTTGGATACTGTGCAGCTGAGCGTTCACCTGACTTGCTACTCCTGTACATTAACATCAAAAACACCCCCTGATCAGGACAATGGAACCGCTTTTTTTTTTTTAATCAATGAAGATCTAATTGAGTTTTGTGGCCTGCAGCGTTGGGTGATCGACTCGTCTGGGGCTTGACTCGGCACTCACTCACCCCCAGTAACCTTGCCCAAAATAATCTTTGTCTGATGCAGGGCGGGACGGTGATCGGCAGCGCCCGCTGCAAGGCCTTCACCACGCGGGAGGGGCGCCTGGCGGCTGCCTTCAACTTGGTCCAGCGGGGCATCGCCAACCTGTGTGTGTGCGGAGGTGACGGCAGCCTGACTGGTGCCAACATCTTCCGTACCGAGTGGAGCGAGCTGCTGGCGGAGCTTGTGGCCGAGGGTGTGTCAGGTTTTACGTCCCGTCTTCTGGCACTTTCTCATTCTATCCAGTGCCGTCTAATGGTCCTCCATGGAAAGTGTCCTTCATTAAGGGTGGAGAGTCACAAGATTATCCCTGGGCAATCTGTTCATACAGTAACAACAAATCAAGCATTTAGGTGGATTCTCCATGTTAGGGATCCCAGAATACTGGTTAAATCTACCTCTGTTAGACAGATATACAGCACAATGGAGTTTGTTACAGACGTTAAGTGCATCAGTAATAAACTCTACCCTTGTCTTTGACATGTCAGGGAAGATCACAAAGCCACTGGCCCAGCAGTACACCCACCTGAACATCGTGGGCCTGGTGGGCTCCATTGACAATGACTTCTGTGGGACTGACATGACAATTGGTGCCGACTCCGCCCTACACCGCATCATGGAGGTCATTGATGCCATCACCACCACCGCTCAGAGGTCAGGCCACTCGACGCGTGTGCGTGTGATAGGTGCAGTGTGTTTAGTTCACAACTTGAGGAACGACCATTTAGAAATCATAGGATTTATGTTTTCTGTTACTTTTCTAAAAAATGTGAATCTGCCGTACAAGCAGATGGGTGTCACTTCCGTCAGTGCAGCTTCTGTGCTGTGTATTTGCAGTTCGGAAATGGTGATTATACAAATTTGAGAGAGTAGTTTGATTCCCCCGTTGTATTCTGTGCAATATGAGATCTACACTCATTAGCATTAGCTAAGTACTGGCCATAAAATATGGGTTAAAAAGAGATTCCCGGATTTAGCGTGACAGCAGGCAGGCAGAGGGGAGCTCGGAACATTGTCAATCAATATTCAGTTCCTCTGCACTGTTTGGTTGCCTCGCGGCAGTTGGACTTTTTCCCAGAATTCTCTCCATTGCAGGCAATGACGCGAGTCAAGTAAAGTGACTGCGGTAAAGTTCACTCGCATCACTATACCCCATCAATGTTTGCGTAATAGTTTATTTTAATTTTTTAATCTTGCATTGATTCTTAAATAGGTTTGAATGCTACCATAGAACCAAAAGGGGCACAAACTGTTAGCATGATTTGTCGGACTGCAAACCTTGATCGTTACCCGATGATGATTATATCGGGAATGTTGTCACATAATTATTATTTTTGTGAATCCTTGGACACTTTATTGAAAAATATTGGGTGTCTGTTTTCTCCACAGCCACCAACGCACGTTTGTCCTGGAGGTGATGGGGCGACACTGTGGGTGAGTACCGTTTGGGTTATATTTGTCCTGGAGGTGATGGGGCGACACTGTGGGTGGACACCGTTTGGATTCCTTTGTGTATTCAGGAGCATGTTTTCCCAGCCTAGCATAATCCAGCAAAACTGGCACTGATCACCTCAAACGTAATACTCTGATTGCTGGGGTGACCCATTTTCAGTAGACAGATTTACTATCGGGTGCTTTAATTTATCTGGTCACAATGAACCAGATGGAACGGAATTTTAAACATTCTCTCAGCGTGTCTATACCTTGTAAACTGTTCTAAAAAATTACTACTAAGTATGTATTTGTAATGTCCATTCATTATAGGTTTTCTCATGTTGGAAAATGTTTTTTTATTCCCGCTTACTCTTTCTACGGTTACCTTATACAATCAGTGGGTAATAAGTGTGTAATCAAATGTTATTTATTGAGAGAATGTTGGCAGGGATTTTGGTCAAGGATTGGCCTGTGTTCTTCCTCTCTTTCAGGTACCTGGCGCTGGTGTCAGCGCTGGCGTCTGGGGCGGACTGGCTCTTCATCCCAGAAGCACCCCCGGAGGAGGGCTGGGAGGACCACATGTGTGCCCGGTTAGAGGAGGTGAGACCGCCCCATGAGCTATGAGCTAGGCAGCTAGCTGACCTGCAGTTCTGACATGTGCTGTCTCTCTGCAGAGTCGCAGCAAGGGGTCCAGGCTCAACATTGTGATCATTGCAGAGGGAGCCATTGAAAAGCATGGAAAACCCATCTCCTCAAAATATGTGAAGGATGTAAGCATTTTGCACAATCTCCGCCCCTCAGAGGTGGACAAACTCATTTTAGCTTATCTAGCTAGCTGTTTGGCTGGACAGCTACACATAGTACACTTTGAATTTGTGACTGGTTGGTGGAGTGGAGTTCCAGTCTCTGCAGACAGAGGGCAACATTGTGACCAATCTCTCTTTTCAGCTGGTGGTTCAGAGGCTCGGGTTCGACACACGTGTGACTGTGTTGGGTCACGTGCAGAGGGGTGGCACGCCCTCTGCATTCGACAGGGTTCTAGTGAGTCAGTCTTATTGCTAACATAGATGTGTCCATTCCAAAAAAAGAGGGCGAGTAATATTTGGTGGGTGGGGGGGTTGAAACTGGGACAGAGACCTGCCTCAGGCCTTCACTTTCTCCCAATGATGCTTGACATTTCGTCGGAATACCAATCTGATGCTGTATTTAGCCTCATCCTAAACTGTGTGTGCGTGTGTTCTCTACTAGGTAATGCTGTGCATGTGTATTTCCTCAGTAAGTTAAAAGCTGTGTATGTTTGTCCAGACTGCACTCATGCTATGTCTCTCTTCCTCTTCAGAGCAGTAAGATGGGTATAGAGGCTGTGGTGGCCCTGCTGGAGGCCACTCCTGAGACTGAGGCCTGTGTCATTGGTCTGTCAGGCAATCAAGCCATGCGTCTGCCACTCATGGAGTGTGTGCAGATGGTAGGCCCGCCCACCAAATACATGACTAATGAGGAAAGGCTGAAACTTGTCTAATTAATTGACCAATGGCAGGTTGTCTTTTTGTCTGTAGACCAAAGAGGTGCAGAAGGCCATGAACGAGCAGAGGTTTGAGGAAGCTCTCCAGCTGCGGGGGAAGTAAGTGAGTCAGTGCCGTCAGTCGTTCTGTTCATTGGCCTGCTGTCTCTCTGATTGTTTATCTGCAGTGGTTTTCTAGGTGTGGGCCGCCAGGGGGCGCCAGAGGGGCCTCAGCGCTTAAAAAAAAAAAAAATCAATTTAAAAATTTTTTTTTAAAATTTTTTTACATTTGCTGTACAATTGTCAATAGGTTTTTAAAGACAGGGGGGCCCAGCCAGAAGCTTAAGCTATTTGGGGGGCCTTGGCATGGAAAAGTTTGGGAAACCCTGGTTTGTCTGCATGCCACCACTATACACTGATAATTGCCAACATATGTCTGGATTTCAGAAGCTTTGAGAACAACTGGAACACCTACAAGCTCCTGGCGCATCAGAAACCAGCCCAGAGCAAGGTAGCGAAAGCCAGCGAGGGACTTGGTGTTGTCCATAAGACTGTGCAGGAGTATGTAGACTGTCATCTGACATGTCTGTGTCTGGCCCCTCTGCCCAGAGCAACTTCTCTATGGCAATCCTAAACGTGGGAGCCCCCGCGGCAGGGATGAACGCAGCCGTGAGGTCTGCGGTCAGGGTGGGGCTCGCTCATGGACACAAGGTCTACATTGTCAACGACGGCTTCGAGGGGCTGTCCATGGGGACGGTAGGGCCATCACTCCTGTTCCTGGGGGGGAACATGTGTATCACCATATCGCTGTAATGTTCACCTTATCTCAGTCATGCTTTCTATTCTAGGCTTAAGGTTGACTTTGACCTGCATTGTCATTCCTTGCAATACTTTGTTGATATTTGTTTCTCTGTATCGATTGAATCCAGGCAAGGGCCTGGGACGTTAACCTCTACTCTTAACGCAATGGTTCTCAGGTTACTGAGGCAAACTGGCATGACGTGGGAGGGTGGACAGGACAGGGGGGCTCGCTGCTGGGGACAAAACGGTGAGACACTGGGGGAGTGTGAATGTGTTTCTCTCCAATGGACAAACTGCTCTACCAACTCATTTTAGATTGAAAGTAAAGTGTGTTTTCTGTGTTTGTCTTCCCGCCTAACCAGAACGCTTCCAAATACCTGCATGGAAGAGATTGTGGACAACATCTCAAAGTACAGCATCCAGTCTCTTCTTGTCATTGGAGGATTTGAAGTAAGATTTGAAGTTGTGCATGAACTGTCCAATCTGCCGGTCTTTAAGAGATTCTCACTCTGTAAAAAGGCTTAAAAGCAGATGGACTGATGTGTGGTCTGTCCACTCTGTAGGCGTACGAGGGGGTGCTACAGCTGGTGGAAGCCCGCGGGCGCTACGACGAGCTCTGCATCGCCATGTGTGTCATCCCTGCCACCATCAGCAACAATGTCCCTGGCACTGACTTCAGCCTGGGCGCTGACACAGCCGTGAATGCCGCCATGGAGGTGAGTGCCGACATCCACCATGGAACTCTGCCGCGGACCGGTAGGCGAAGGGGTACAAGGCAACAAGTTGACCACGGCAAGCAGTGGTATACAGTGAGCTCTTGTGTGCCCTCCTTGGTTAGTGTCTTAAAGTTTGTGAAGGCTACATTTTAGCATGAAAGTTAGATGTAGTTTGTTATTAGTTTCCCCAGGAAAGAGTAGGACAGAATGCTCGGTGGGAGATCGTAGTGTTAAAGTCAGTTCGAACTTTTTCCACCAGAGCTGTGACAAAATAAAGCAGTCGGCCTCTGGGACGAAGAGGCGGGTCTTTGTGGTGGAGACCATGGGCGGATACTGTGGCTACCTAGCCACCACCACTGGCATTGCTGTGGGAGCAGATGCGGTCTACATCTTTGAGGAGCCCTTCAACATTCACGACCTGGAGGTGAGCCAATGCCCAATCAGACAGCCTGTTAAGTGTTTGCGTCTGTCCGTCCTTCCATCCGCTTGAAATTGTATTTGTTTAGCAGATGCTCGTATCCAGAGTGACGTACTGGGCAGCTGAGCCATTAAACATTTGAAACAGAAAGGCATCCCTAGTTGGACATGCCATCACAAATTGCGATAAAATGCATGAGATGAGCCAAATTGTTATATTCAACAACAGAACCATGAAATGTTCTCGGTTATCTTCTCTGACAGGCAAATGTGGAGCATCTCACAGAGAAGATGAAGAAGGATATTCAAAGAGGTCTTGTGCTGAGGTAAGTGATTATGACTGGTTTATTGATCAGAAAGGAAATGAAACGGTATAATATCAAATACAAATACCTTCCTTGTGTTCAGTCTAAATAACTTCACAGAGGATTAGACAAAAAATTGCCTGTGCAGACATTTTATTTACACAAGATGGATAGTAGGAGGGCAGCGTGTGTCTATGGAGCGCACACTAACATGCTTCTTCATAGCAGTTACTCTGACAGCGTGTGTCTATCTTCAGGAATGAGAAGTCAAACCCCCATTACACCACTGATTTCATCCACCACTTGTACTCAGCTGAGGGGAAGGGCATCTTCGACTGTAGGATGAATGTGCTTGGACACCTCCAGCAGGTAAGGGACATCTTTGTTTTGTAAAAAAATTTGGGATAGGAAATATTTGTTGGCTTTGACACATACCGGTGCCAAAATGTCTCTCCAAAAGTTTGTTTATATTTTTTTTGAGTATGGTCGGTTAAATGTGCGCACTTTGTCAAAATATTAAAAAGCTTGAGTGAGCACATTCTTGTCCCTCTTTGACCTATGCCATCTCCCTCAGGGAGGAGCACCAACTCCTTTCGACAGAAACTTTGGCACCAAGCTTGGCGTGAAGGCCGTACTGTGGATCACCGAGAAGATGGAGGCCACCTACAGACAGGGTAGGGGGTAGAAAGGGGTTTCTGGGATGGGGTGATGGACAGAGCAACTGAGGGTTCTCCTGTATCTCCCCACCTCACAGGTCGCGTGTTCGCCAACTCCCCGGATACGGCCTGTGTGATTGGCATGACCAGAAAGGTGTTGACTTTCAGCCCTGTGACCGAGCTCAAGGACCATACAGACTTTAAGTGAGTACCTCTGAACCAATGAATGATTTTCACCCCCAAAAAATGGATCAACCGTCTGGATATTTTTTTTTACGTTTTTGAGGTTTTGGCGTTTCTCATCAAGTTCCCTGAACTGATTCTCCGTGAAATCTACCTACAGTTGTCATTACTTTTTGTGGGGATGTTTGGAGCGCCTGGGCGGTTCTAGGGGTTAACCTGGCCTATGCTCTTCCACAGCCACAGGATGCCCAAAGAGCAGTGGTGGCTGAACCTGCGTCTGATGCTAAAGATGTTGGCCAAGTACCAGACCAGCTTCGAGTATGTTGCCGGGGAGATCGAACATGTGACCCGTCGGACCCTCAGCATAGAGACCGGGTTCTGAGGCAGCCACTCCAAAATAGCCTTGTCTGTTCCCTCTTTGTCCACAGGGGGGAGCCACAACTTATCCCCATCCTGTCCACCCAATACCGAATGTATCTCCTGCATCGGTGTCATATGTGCCTAAATAATTTGAACCTTTGATAGCTTTTAGTCGGCTACTTCCTGCTGCTCTATAGCTGTCTTTAGATATACAATCATTGTGGGGTCCACGGCTTAATTTATAGGATGAACGGAGCATTTTTGTTCCAAAGGAGTAATCGAATCACCCATTTACAGCCAATAAGCATTTACGACCTTGGCTTTGAAAGATTTATTGGAGCTTTTGTCAACAACAAAAGTAATGCCTAGTTTATCATTGGACCTATTGCTACTAAAAAACGTTTTTCTTAAATGGGCATCACAAGTTTCATAGGAGGTACTCAAGACCTGCTGTAATGAATGAGGAAGTACTGCACTTTAAGATGTAATTAATAATAAGATGCTTGTGTGTGTGTGTGTGTCTTGAGGGACAGGAACAAGACTGGCATTAATTAAGTCAAGTTAAAGTGCTTTCACAAAAGAGCATAGAATTCGGTAGTTTTACTACATGAAGCCAGCACTGCAGTATGTTCTCTTCAGGTGTGAGCTCTTCAAGTCTGTTTTACTCATGTCCATACCTTGATACTTCAAATAATTACCAACTGCTGCTGGTTTGGGATTAGTGAACATATTTAAGTTATGTAACTTTCAGTACATTGATTGAAAAGACACACAAAGGTTCTTTAGCACACATGGACTGGTTGGATCAGTAAAGGAGCGGAATTGATGCATCTCTCACAGTATATTTGTACTGGCAGTAAACTGTGACTAATCTACAACATTAAATATACCACTGCTTGTGGACAATGTTAATTAGGGTTCCATGTTAAAATATTTTTGATATTTTTATGGTAAGAGAATATAGACGATGACAATATTGTCTTAATTTAATGCCCACTAAAGCCACTAGCTCTTAGCAATGCTTTTTTCGGTCTGCTTTGTCGTTGTCATGTGACTAACATATTGACGCTCTTACTTCCATCACTCTGTTTCCCAACCAGAGTAACAACTCTGATCCCATCTTTCACAAAGATGTCACTACAGTTTAAACTGAAATAAAAAGGACGTCCTAATGTATTTTTTAGTCTGCTTAACATTTTGTTTGTGTTTTTATCTGAGTTTTATCGGCCAATCTCCAATCAGAACAATTGATTAATTTTGTTTGCATCTCTTGTATACACACCATCTGCATGTAGAAAGCGGTAAAATGCAAGAGGTTGTTATTTAAGGTACTACAACATCAGCAACTGTTCCCTGTGCTTGAGGAAAGTCGTCGCATTGAAAGGAAATGGTTTGCTAATTGGATGGAAACTGTAAAACTGGCAGGACGGTATATACAGAATAGAGGTTTACAGAATATATATATATATATATACATACTGATAAAGGACATGTTACCTTGAATCAAATAATATAAAAGGTTTCTTTTTAGAATAAGCTGATGTTGCATTATTATATAAATATTGTCAGACCTCAAAAGCGGTCTGTCATAATAATGTAATGCACTAGCAACTTAGATGATAATAGATCTACCGTAATACACTTTGTACAATTATTTTTTACCTTAAAACAAATATAGGAACCTGAAAGGTAATGTCCAGTTATATCCAAAAGAAAAGTGCGTCTGATTCTCTCATATTTACTAATAACGTCTGGGTTTTCAATTGTAAAATTAGTACTTTTTTGGACATATTTTTGTACTTCAGTGAACGGTTGAAATCTTCATGCATACAACTGCTGTTCTGTAAGCTTGTCTACAATGACTGCACATCCTGTTGCTTGAGAAGCTCTTTCTTTACCTGGTTAACTTCTTAACTCGTGTTCAGACCAGTCTTTGAGCAAAACTAACCTTGCACAGCGTAAATGGTTACCTGAAGGCGCACCAAGCACTCCTCCGCCGCCTTCGTTCAGAAACAAAACTGTTGAAGTCACGTGAAAATCAAGTCACAAAAAACTCCGCAAATATGGCGGCCTCCAGTGTATTCAAAGCAGGACTGTTCGATCATAAAGTGGCGATAGTCACTGGCGGAGGGACAGGCATTGGAAAAGCGATCGCTTCTGAATTGCTGCAATTAGGTGTGTATTTTTGAACATTTTGAAAGGAGAAAGTTGTCCGTTCGCTGTTGGTTTTAATGTGAGCAAACACAACAACGTTACAAGCAATGCACTCGGAGAACACTGAACTTTACCCCAGAAAATGTATGTGCGCTCAACAGCTTCAATCGAAATGATTAAACTGCCTTTGTTTTGTGATAAAATTGCCAGAAGACAAGAGTAACATATTTAGCGTAGTATGTTATTTGTAGCAGGCCACCAGTAGAAAATGATCGAAATATGTGATTGAGGCATAAATGTAATTTATTTCAGTATTTTAATGCCATTTAGAATATTTTTATACATATTGCTGATTGTGCTGATTAAGCATTGTATAGAAACGCGCATCGACACTTTAATACATATACAGGAATGATGTATATTTCTGATTTAAACGTAAACCCTATGTTAGTTAAGTTTTTGAAATTGTATTTAGCCTGTAATCATTTGTGTTTAGGTTACAGACCGCTGCGAGTATTAGCTCAACAAACTTCCTAGCTAGGTAGTTCGCCAGCTAGATAGGCCTAATATGCTTTGATTAGCCCTATTAGGCATGAATTATGGAATTTTTTTTCCACAAATGTTTTTATTATATGTTTGGACCTAAGACATTATTTTGAATTATTTTTAGATACACTATTTTTCAAAAAAAGTTAAAAAGCAAAATATTTATCAGTGTGTCCGCTGATGAGGACTATATGCATTTGAAAAAACGGACAGCTCTTTTTTTCCCCGTGGTGCTCAAAAAATTAGATGTATATTGAAGATATTTAACAGGAAAAGAACCATTATAACAGGCCTTCTCTCTGTGTGCCTGGCTGCCATTCACTGTCACTACCCTTACTGTCACTACCACTATCCTTGCTTTGATCGAGCCACCTTCATTATCACAATCTTTACCTTCACTATACTACCCTCACTGTAACTATCACTACCTTCACTGTAACTATCACTACCTTCACTGTCACTATACTACCCTCACTGTAACTGTACCACGCTCCCTGCCAATACAGTACCGTCATTGTCATTACCCTCCCTGTTAATATTCTTGCAGCCAACAGGGAATTCCTTATTTGACCCCATGGGTTTCCTTGAGAAGCAGATGGATTCCAGAGGCACAACCTAATGTACCTACTGTACAGGATCATGAGCTTCTGCTGCCCGTCCCAATGTTGCTTCACTTCTGTTTCTCACCCACCATCCCTTCCCAACACGCACATATATACAGATGGTATTGTTTCAGTTTTTTGGTGAACCAGGCTACCTACTACAAGACATCTCATGGGCAGAATGCTGTGCAGCTGGTTTTCTTGTTACTTTGTTGCATCAAGAGCTTAGTCTGTGCCACCCAGTTCCACCACCATGCATAAGAAAGGAGTTTTTGTTCCTGGTTAATTACATGCTTAGAATACAAATGGTCAAAAAATGCATAGAGCTGTTCAGCATGATCTTCTGCTACAAATCCTGTCTTCTCTGCACATACTCCTTCTTCGCCTTCGTTTGGAAAATTGTGGAAGTCATGTGAGGATCAAACTCTAATATGCTAAAGAAACGCTATTATGGCAGCCTCCTGTGTGTTCAAAGCAAGACGTTAAAAAGTTAACGTGGCGATAGTCACTGGAAGAGGAACAGCGGGATGGCGATCTCTTTCGGATTACTGCAATTATTTTTGTATTTCTGAATATTTGTGAACAAAAACAAGTTGTACATTCGTTATTGGTGAGCCATGAGAAAAGAGTTTTTAAACTTACCCACCAGTGGTAGGTTTCTTTCCTTTACCTGTGAGCCACAGATGTTTCCTCCATTTTTTATTTTTTAACTCTGTGTCCTCTGATATTTCAATTAAATTTCAATTGCATTTCAAATGCATATTTAAGAAATTAACTGACTCATAAACATGTGGTACATTGAGATAAGTAACATCTTGACAGACGTAGTAACAGTAAATAAAGGGGACAGGGTTTAAAATCAAAATGATTTATTCATGGTTAAGTGCTGAATAAGGACCCAACTACAGACTCCTGCTTCTGGTGTATGGACCCTCTGGTTCTTGTGGCACAGGGTGCAATGTGGTCATCTCCTCCAGGAAGTTGGAGCGTTTGGAAGTGGCTGCCAAGGAGCTGTTGGGGAGAATCCCTCCTGCAAGTGCAGCCAAAGTGACGCCTGTTCAGTGCAACATCCGTAATGAAGACGAGGTAAGCAGGTAACTCTGCAAATGTGCGTGGGACTGGACCAGTTTGAACAGGGAAGGTTCCCTGCCCTGTGGTAGCTGATGCCTGTTGCCACCCCACTTTCAGGTGAAGAACTTGGTAGCCTCCACACTGAAGCTGCATGGTAAAATTGACTTTCTGGTCAACAACGGAGGGGGCCAGTTCTCCAGTCCTGTGGAGCTCATGAGTCCAAAAGGCTGGAAGGCCGTTATTGACACCAACCTGACCGGGACATTTCACTGCTGCCGGGAAGGTACGATGGCTCATTTTTGGGAATATATACAGGTGCGTTCAAATTACATGCTGCTAAATGTGGTGTCGGGGGCTAATGGTGCAGGGGTTTATGGATGTATATGACATGTAACTGATTTCACCATGTAATGGTCAGGATGAAACGGCTACCATGTGGTTTCAGGTGTAGAGTGTGTCACTCATGGATAATTCCATTCATGCTGACTATTGCAACGGGATAAACGTACAGGATATGTAGATATGGTTTATGGAGTGCATCCAGCTTGGTGTCTTTATGTGATATCCTTATGACTGCAGTGTACACTGCCTGGATGAAGGAGCATGGAGGGGCCGTCGTCAACATCATCGCTGACATGTGGAAAGGGTTTCCCGGGATGGCGTAAGTCCGTAGTTGGCCCTGGGTGTTGGTTGAAAGCAGGTTAAGTAAGATGGGCCGTTGTGTTTTATTTAAGTGCTCTCTGATTTGGGCGTCGAGATCCCCCCTCATGCTTTGCCTGGTTATTATTCCTGCCTGACTCTGTCTAGACACACAGGAGCTGCAAGAGCCGCAGTGGACAACCTGACCAAGAGCCTGGCTATCGAGTGGGCGGCCAGTGGAGTGCGGATCAACTCTGTAGCGCCGGTGCGTGGTGGGAGGGTTTAATGAAGTCAATGGGAAATTTGGGGTCAGGGTTATACAAGAACCTTTTACACCAGCAAGGGCTGGCATGAGTCATGTTGTATACTGTAGTGCAGAGACAACTAAACGGAAAAATCCGTCTTTTTACTGAAACAAAATGGCAAATGACTACAGATGCAGAAATGCTTAGGATGTGCAACAATAAAAATGTGATCTCTTCCCGCTTAGGGAACCATTATTTCTAAAACTGCCGTGGAAAACTATAAAGAAGCCGGTCCTCCGATGTTTAGGATGTCCGTCGCCTTTAGCCCTGCCAAAAGACTGGGAGTCCCAGAAGAGGCGAGTCTTACAGTCTTGTTCTCACTGTTAAACACCGACTACAATAATCCAGTACAGAGAACTTTACTGATAGAATGACAAATCCTCCCCGCAGATCTCCCCAGCTGTGTGCTTCCTGCTGTCCCCTGCAGCCTCCTACATATCTGGGGCCACGTTGAGGGTAGACGCCGGGCAGAGCCTCTACCGGTCCATGTGGGAGATCCCAGGTGACCGAGTACTGTGTTGTTACGTTGTGTGTAAATAGCACTGCAATCGCTCCAAATGCATTTATTAAATGTGATTGTTATGGAGCCCCTATATTTATTCTGTTATGTCTATGCTAATAGGAAGTGCACTTTTCATAATTGTCAGGGTATTTAGGAATTAAGTTTTACATATCATGATGGGTATCTGTGTCACCTTTTGTGGTGAAGTCTTTTGTTCTTCCTAAAACAGTCAACATGGTACTTGTGTGTTCTGCTCCGGACCCTTTCCAGTCAGCTCAGTGTTAGTGGTCAAATACCCCTGCCAAGCTGTCAGAACGTGAACGTAAGTTCACAGGTTTATTTGTGTTCATCAGATCATGATTCCTGGCCCCAGGCACCTGACGGGGAAAACACGGATACTCTCCGGAAGATTCTGAACAAGGAGTCCAAACTGTGAGGAGTCCTACAAAGAACTTGCTGGGAGAGAACCTCCCACACAACCTGGCTTTTAACTCATCTGTGTGATTCTGTAGATAATTACTTCAGTACTTTGGATATGTTTTTTTAGATTCAATGAAGCTGTACGTTAAATAAAAAGATTGAATTATGTAAAAAAAAAAAAAAAAAAAAAAAAAGTAAATATATGATACAATACGGTTTAAGGGTATTGGCTATAGTAACTGGGGTGTGCAGAATGTGAAAATGGTCATTACTGTAAAAGTGTTTTTAGTTTACTGGTTCAAAATTCCCTCTACGGAATGATATGCAAGGAATTGGTTCAAAGGGCCTAAATAACAGACAAAGGGATCCCTGAATTGTAGAATGGGCTGTGTGGGAATTAAGGGTATAAATACCGGTTCCTCGAAGCTTTGTCTTTCTGCTTATCTCTGGGCAGAGATATCGCCCCAGCCTCGTTGTGGATTATATAGAAGTGTAATAGACGGCTGATATTTCCATCCGATTGGACAGGACGGAGGTCGGGGACCCGAGGGCGGAGTAAATGATTCGCAAAAAAAATCCGGCACTCCGGGGCTGTTGACGTTTGACGTTTGTCGTTCGAATGTAAATTGGGGTCTAATAAAATAAAAAATGTTCAATGTAGAAATTAAAGCGAGGTGCCACGTCTAGTCTGTGCAATTGGCTTAAAGGTAAGAATGCGGTTTAAGTAAGAATGCTTTCTGTATCCGTATATATTCGCTGCAGAAAAAAAAATAACATTTGGGTGTGAATTGTTAGACATTCTTAACATGATCTCCGTTTGTGTATGTATGTATATATATATATATATATATATTTGTTAAGATGACAGAATATATGACAAGATGCCCATTTTTCTTCATATTTTTCCGCTATATATATATATATATATTTCTTTATTGTGTCCTTGTAAAATGATCGTTTGGTAGCTAGTTAGCTTTTCAGAACTGTCGGCATTGTTTGGACAAATGGAAAATGACACACTTAGCGGTTGGCTGAAGCTAAACCAAAATTGTACTTATTGGTAGGACATTTTATTTAATTAACTTTACTTGAACATATTTTATGAATGCTGTCTGGGGAAAAATGCTGTAGAATAATGTGCTAAAATTACATTAATGTCAAATGCTCAAAGCGGATTATTCCTAAAAATGCGAGCTGTCGGATTTAACAAAACCTTTTGTTTGAATGTATGGGTATCTATTAATTTTTTGCGTCAGTTTGGTTTTATATTTGATTTTTTTGTTTGTTTTGTTTCTCGATTTGATTGCGGTCTAAACTGACTGGCTACTAGAGCTGATGCTATTGACATCTTGCAGGCGCTGTAGACGCCGCCCTAATTCTCCGCTCGTTCGCGGTTTTCTGCTCACCCTTTTAACATTTCTGTCTGGCATGCATGGGTGATCTGAGCAATGTGATGACGATGGACTTCGAATGCTCTTAACTTTATTTTCTGGAGAGTGACCTTAAAATACAGACGTAAAACAGTTTCACAGAGGCAAGGTGTTTGCTGTCACGTTGTCGGAACATTAACGTTACCCACTCATTTTCATGGCTGAGCACCCCGCAATCTCACCTCGATATCTTCCTCTCCTCTCCTCTCCTCTCTCTGTCTCTGTCTTTCTTCCCTGTTTTGTCCACAAGCAGAATGGACACAAGTAGCAAGATCTTCTCCCAAAGTCAGCAGTAGTCCCCACGCACCCAGACGTGCATAGTGAAGGTAAAATAATTTTACAATTTTTACCGATTGGCTCGTTTTTATTTGTAAAGTGATCTCTAACAAATCAAGTCGGTTTGATTGATTGATTGAGATGCGTGAAGAGGTGGACCAGTCAGACCTTAGCTTGGAGCCAGCGGACCACACAGATGCCGGGAGCCCCCGGACGGCCTCACTGCGGAGGTCAGAAGTCACCGCGTGCCCGGCAGAGGAGGAGGAGGTGGGGACAAGCACCCGGAGGAAGAGGAGGAGGAGGAAGGAGCCACGTCCGGAGTCAATAATCGTGTACCGCTCAGAGGTGGAGAGGATATCGGCGGAGGACCAGGCCGGAGATGAAGGGGTGGAGAAGAGCTCAGAGGAGGGAGCGAAATTCCTGGCTACCCCCACAGAAGAAGGTGAGAGTAGAGGAAAGTGCATCTATTCACCACTGTGATGGCTCTCTTAGTCTCTCAAAAACTATTGAAACGAGAAACGATATGTGAATTTTAATTTGTGTGTACAGTTAAACTCCTATTATGTGTGCATGTTTACACAGCGACAGGTCTCACCATGTGTTCAGTATGTTTTTGTGTTTACGTTTACGGGTAGATAGGTTTGACAATGTGTTCAGTATTATTCTATGTGTGTGTTTACAGTTGTGACAGTGTGTTGAGTTCCATTCTGTCTTCAGGTGCAGTTGACTGACCGGTGTTATTTGACAGGTGGGTGGAGTGTGCCGCCAGACAGCCGCTACGTCACCCTGACGGGCACCATAACACGGGGGAAGAAGAAGGGTCAGGTGGTGGACATCCACGTGACACTGACCGAGAAGGAGCTGCGCGAGCTGGCCAAGTCCAAGGAGCGTCTGGATGCTGAGTGTGAGCGGGATGCCACGGCCAGGCGCCCCTGTGGCCTTGGGGTGGGCCAGGGCCCCCACGTGGTGCTCTGGAGCCTGTCCTGTGTCCCCGTGGTCTTCCTCCTCTCCTTCATCACCTCCTTCTACTATGGGACCCTTACCTGGTACAACGTCTTCCTGGTGTACAACGAGGAGCGGACATTCTGCCATAAGATCACCATCTGCCCCCTGCTGGTGGTGCTTTACCCGCTGCTGATAGTGGCAGTGTCGCTGTCGCTCGCGCTGTACGCCGCCGCAGTGCAGGTTTCCTGGGCCTTCGCTGAGTGGTGGCAGGCCGCACGAGACCTGGAGAAGGGCTTCTGTGGCTGGGCCTGTGGGAAGCTGGGCCTGGAGGACTGCTCCCCCTACAGCGTGGTGGAGCTGCTGGACTCGGACACCCTCTCAGGGAGCCTGCGGGGAAAAACCCCCGCTGAGAACCTGCAGACCACCTCCGTGTGAGAGTGGGAGACGGCTGAGAGGCTAAGCCCAACCAGGCCACGCCCGCACTCCAGTGGGAAAGCCTTTACTAGTTCTGAGAGCAGCCGTTTCTTTTGTCCGGGCCTTTATTTGCTGTCCAGCCTGTCTTGATTAAATGTTTCAGTTTCCCTCTGAACAGATTCTACACATTTTCTGAACTATTTAACTCTAAATGACCTTTAATGACATTGAATCTGGATCAGTTCAATGACAAGGTAAAAGTGTGGCAGATATGATTAGTGTGATGGTGTCGGGAAACCTGTTGGGAGTCACGTGGACATTGCGTTGTGGAGACGAAAGCCATTGCTCTCTCATATATTGAATGAAACTACACTCGTGAAACATCAGCTTCTTAAGGTGTTCTTTACCTTGTGGGAAGTTGCAGGAGACACCTCCCACGTTGATTGTGGCACTGGGAATTTTTAAAGTAGTTTTGGCAAACTATGCGGTTCAATTCTCTTTTTTCTCTTCTGAGTGCTCGTTTACCGTGTCTGGACTCTTAACTCCAGACTAAACTTTGATATAGGTGCAATACTTTTTATTTGTCATATCGACATACCCGAGGGACAGTTCTGTACCGCGTTTCATACGTTAAAAACCAGAGCGCAACCGGATCAGGAAATAAAGTATTACCTTTCCACGCCCTACCGGATTTTCTCCAGTTTTCTTAATACTGCTATACTCCACCGTTCACTATGCGTAACATATCATCAATCACGTGCAGATAAAGCCCTGCCCTCTATCCCTCTCCAAAATCTTCTCTGTGGAGGGTTTTGTCTGTGGTATGTGTTCATGTATTCACAACCTCGACAGTGTTCCCTCACAAATTCTACGTTATTTAATATTGGGTGCATGTACTGTTAAAATGAATAGATAATGTATTTCACTCTCTGGTAGTTGAACCATGTGAGACGGCAGTAATGATAGCATTGTGGTTACGTGGGATTTACCTTTCGGGACTTCACCAGACCACCATTATTCCTCTTGATCTTCTCTTCCCTATCAAACTCACAATCTTTCTAATGAGCAAGTTTGTTTACGTGCTGCCTTTAACAAGAACGTGTATGTTCTCGTCCAAAACCAGAACTGTCTGACGGCTTCCACATCTTATTTGTCCTTTATTTGTGATTTCTGATGTTTGTCATGAAGGTGTTTGCTATTTATTTTGATTTATAATAATGGGGTATGATGGTGCATCTTGATGAAGTGGTTTGCAATGTGCCACTTCCTATGCACATTATGCTTTGACTTGACGAGAGCCTCTGTCTTCCACAATAGCAAGGTCGCATGGTGTTGTGAAACAGTTCACAGGTGATGGTTTTGCAGGGTAGAGTAGCTTCTACATCTGTTGTACATGTTTCAAGGTATGAATGTGGTTTAAATGTTTTTTTTTTTTTTTTTTTTTTAAAGATATTCTCTGCTTTCCTTCATTAGTTATTTTGTGCTGTTTACTTCAGAGATGTCACATCGGTCATCAGAGGTGTCACTCAGCTCTGGGTGGGTTTACAGGACAGCCGAGTCGTGTCACACACTTTACATTGGTCATCAGAGGTGTCACTCAGCTCTGGGTGGGTTTACAGGACAGCCGAGTCGTGTCAAACATTTTACATTGGTCATCAGAGGTGTCACTCGACATTTCACGTGTCTCGCTGAAGGCCAGAGAAATCATGATGGTGTGTTCACTATGTACATGTGATATATGTACACACATGCTACGGCACATATAAACAGCACTAGTCCTTTCTACAGTTTGTTACC
Source organism: Hiodon alosoides (assembly GCA_025775065.1). Classification (NCBI taxonomy): domain Eukaryota; kingdom Metazoa; phylum Chordata; class Actinopteri; order Hiodontiformes; family Hiodontidae; genus Hiodon; species Hiodon alosoides. Next base: position 42,563 of record JAOYSI010022678.1, on the reverse strand, counting down.
AACAGGCAAGTTGGCTGTTTTGATTTGTATTCTTGACTATTTATTAATGGTTATGTTTTCTTGAATTCAACTTAACTACTAAAATTATTCAAATAATGATTGAATACTGTATAACATCCACTGGTGTCTGACCTCTGGACTGTGAGACCTTATATCAGATTTTTGTATTATAATAAAAATATAGCCTTTTCTTCTCTGTATCATTATTTTTTGATGTCAATGTGAAAATATGAGTATAAACCAGGACCAATCAAAACCATCCTCTAGGATATTGCTAAAATTTTAAAAATACAGAATAGAATTAAATCTCCATAATCTGCTGTTTGTCGTTGCTTCTACTTGGTGGATTGTTTTTGCATTCTAGCTCATAAGTGAAAAATTATTTAAATTTTTTGTGTGGTTTAAAACTTTTCTGATTCTCTGATTTCATGCACACACCTTGTCATGGAAATGTGAAACAATGATCATGACTGTGGGTAGACCTCTCTTCTCTCAGGCACAGGTTTATAAGCTATGCTTGTTGCTGTGTATCAGGACCTGTTGGGAAACATGTGGGACGAGGTTAATAGTTTGTGCAAACATTTACAGTGAATAATGACTGTATCCTTATAGTGAGCTTATATCACAGGTTTGTCTCAAGGCATGTTCACAAGCTGGGAAATTCTGGGATCCACTTGCCCAGAACGTGATTAATGCTAACTTTTCTCAGGTATTTCACTTCCTGGTGGTTTGCAAATGGATTATCCATCCATTCATTATCATGAATAATTCATCAAATATTCTAGTGTTTATCTTCACCAGAGCGCTGAATCACCACCATGTTACAGTTTAATCTACATCTACATGCTTGCTTATTCTCCAGAACGCTGAATCACTACCGTGTTATAGTTTAATCTACATCTACATACTTGCTTTTTCTCCAGAACGCTGAATCACTACCGTGTTATAGTTTAATCTACATCTACATGCTTGCTTATTCTCCAGAGCACTGAATCACCTCCATGTTACAGTTTAATCTACATCTACATCTACATGCTTGCTTATTCTCCAGAGTGCTGAATCATTACCATGATTGCCACTTTCCAAATGTATCTTTCCTGTATGTATTTGTGTTGTATTTGCTGTGGTTCAGGACTTTAATAAGCAGTGGTTTAGTTTAATACTGCTGTGGTGGAGGACTTAAATACGCAGTGGTTTAGTTTAATATTACTGTGGGATAGGACTTCAATACGCAGCGGTTTAGTTTAATACAGCTGTGGTTCAGGACTTCAATATGCCCTGGTTTAGTTTAATACTGCTGTGGTTCAGGAATTTAATAAGCAGTGGTTTAGTTTAATACTGCTGTGGTGGAGGACTTAAATACGCAGTGGTTTAGTTTAATATTACTATGGGATAGGACTTCAATACGCAGCGGTTTAGTTTAATACAGCTGTGGTTCAGGACTTCAATATGCCCTGGTTTAGTTTAATACTGCTGTGGTTCAGGAATTTAATAAGCAGTGGTTTAGTTTAATACTGCTGTGGTGGAGGACTTAAATACGCAGTGGTTTAGTTTAATATTACTATGGGATAGGACTTCAATACGCAGCGATTTAGTTTAATACAGCTGTGGTTCAGGACTTCAATATGCCCTGGTTTAGTTTAATACAGCTGTGGTTCAGGACTTCAATATGCAGTGGTTTAGTTTAATACTGCTGTGGTTCAGGAATTTAATAAGCAGCGGTTTAGTTTAATACTGCTGTGGTATAGGACTTAAATACGCAGCGGTTTAGTTTAATATTACTGTGGTATATGACTTCTATATGCACTGGTTTATTTTAATACAGCTGTGGTTCAGGACTTCAATATGCAGTGGTTTAGTTTAATACTGCTGTGGTTCAGGAATTTAATACGCCGGGGTTTAGTTTAATACTGCGGTTTTGGTTCTGTGGAGACTTGGGACACTATAGAATCCAGTTAAATTGAGAGTGAACACTGAGAGTAAAAAAGGGTTGCATAGCTTGTGTATTTTTTGGAGCTCTTGCCTTAATAAACACACCAAGCCATGCACTGAGCCAAACTTTTTGCTTTTTATTCTACAGTTGTTTGGTCACTAAAAATAAGTGAAGTAAAAAAGAAAGAGAGAATCACAAAATGATAAATAACTTTTTATTAAAATCATGATGTGCTTGGTTTTTGGACTTCGTGTGATGAATTGCAACATTAATGTCTTCTCAGTTCTCAGAAATTTGTCAAAAATAAAAAAAATAAGCTTTAGGGGCTTTGTGTGTTTTACAATTTCCTAACTGTTTTAGAGGTAGTGTGTTTAGTATTAGCCTAACTGTTTTAGAGGTGGTGTGTTTAGCATTAGCCTAACTGATTTAGAGAAGGTGTGTTTAGCATTAGCCTAACTGTTTTAGAGGTGGTGTGTTTAGCATTAGCCTAACTGTTTTAGAGGTGGTGTGTTTAGCATTAGCCTAACTGATTTAGAGGTGGTGTGTTTAGCATTAGCCTAACTGATTTAGAGGCCATGTCTGTTTAGCGTTAGCGTAACTATTTTAGAGGCTGTGTGTTTAATAGTGCCCTAACTGATTTACAGGTTACATGTGTTTAGAAGTGTCCTAACTGTTTTAGAGGCTATGTCTGTTTAGAAGTGTCCTAACTGCTTTAGAGGTGGTGTGTTTAGCATTAGCCTAACTGATTTAGAGGTGGTGTGTTTAGCATTAGCCTAACTGTTTTAGAGGCCATGTCTGTTTAGAAGTGTCCTAACTGCTTTAGAGGTGGTGTGTTTAGCATTAGCCTAACTGATTTAGAGGTGGTGTGTTTAGCATTAGCCTAACTGATTTAGAGGCCATGTCTGTTTAGCGTTAGCGTAACTATTTTAGAGGCTGTGTGTTTAATAGTGCCCTAACTGATTTACAGGTTACATGTGTTTAGAAGTGTCCTAACTGTTTTAGAGGCTATGTCTGTTTAGAAGTGTCCTAACTGCTTTAGAGGCGGTTTATTTAGCATTAGCCTAACTATTTTAGAGGCTGTGGGTTTAATAGTGTCCTAACGGTTTTAGAGGCCACATGTGTAGCAGTGGCCTAACTGTTAACTCAACTTTAAATTAATAATTCATTGTTCTGTGCATGATTTGGGAGAAATTTTTTTTATTATTATTAATATTTCTTTCTAAGATTTACAGGTAAAACTTGAGTCTCCCTCTATGTTAGCACCTTAAAGTAAATACAAAATTATTTTAAATCACCAACAAATGCAGAGGCAGAAAACTATAATGAAGTCAAAATGAAATGTTCAGAATGACCTTGGACTCTTGACCATTGTGTGTTTTCATCCCACCTCTTTTTTGGAATTTGGTTTCTTTTAACATATCCACCGGATGAATCGTTCAAAAAAGCTAGGTCTGGAGAGCTCAGAGTAGCCTTGCCCTCTGAAGATGGCTAACTTATCTCCGAGCGCAATCTTGGTCAGCACCTCCTGGTCCAAGTCGCTGCCCATGGCGACCACCGTGGGCACCCCCCCGACCCTGCGCATGGCACCTATGCTCTCCTCCAAGCTCGTGGTGTTCGTCACGCCGTCCGTGATGAAGACGAAGGACAGCTCGGCGTTGCGGCGGGCCAGGTGGCCCTGACCGCGCCCGCTGGCGACTTCACTGATGGCGTACGTGATGGCCGCGCCCACGTTGGAGGAGCCGTCGAGGTAGGCTAGGTTCTCCAGGCCGTCCAAGATGACGTTGAGGTTGTAGGTGAGCGGGAAGACCAGCTGCTGCTCTCCCTCGGTGCCGTACTGCACAAGTGCCACGCGGGCGTGCATTTCGTCTGCGTCGCCGCGTGCCAGGGTTAGCTGGCGTGCCACGGTCTCCACAAACTCACGCGCCCGCTGAAAGTTCTCTGCCCCCAGCCGCTCGGAGCCGTCCAGCAGGAAGATCAGGTCCACGGGCCTCTGGATGCAGTTAGCCACAGATGGTTCTGAGAGTGCAAAGCGGAGATTCGTTTTATCACACTGACTGGGAGGAGGGTGTTGACCCCTTCCTTGGGGGCATCACGTCCATCCTCCATCCACACGGTTGACAACATGTGGTGCATCGTGGGCTAGAAAATACGTGTGTTTAATGTAATGTAATGTGAAGTGACCAGAAATATCCTTTCACGAGGTGTTTGATGGATTGATGCCAAAAACACTTCATCTTGCCCTGAAAACGATTGGCATAATACTGGGAAAATGACTGCTCAGTGGCCAAAAAGCTGCCATCCAAATGTGCCAAAAAGGTTAAAAGATGGTCTCCTAGATGGTCTCCTGGATGGCCTGAGCACAGACTCGGCCCTCTGGTCTGGCTTTCGCATGTAATGTGCTGAACGTAACTGGGAGAGCCCGACAGTGGTGTAGAATTGGCAGTGTGCCACCGGGGTTTGGGTGGGTGACAGCATTGCCTGTCAGCTGCAGGTTAGCAGTGCCGGTGAGAGACATGCTTCTGCTCCAATCGCCAAAAAACCTACTGTAGAGACTGTAGTGTTGATGTTCTCTACAATTGTGTGTCAACGTTAATGAAGAGTTAGTGCTGAGTCCCACCTTTTAAACCAACCATTTCTCAGCCAGGGAACAGGCCATTTACCACATTAGGAGTACGGTTACCTCCTTCTATTGTGTTTTTACATTCTGAACGCAGGAAAATGTGTGAAACATGAACTCATTCGACTCTGTATTCCTTACCTGTTTGGCAAGGGAGGTCTGGACAAATGGTTACGGGGTCTAGAATGTGAAAGAAGCACAAATTATTGGTTCCATAAACAACTACTGCTGTCACTTCTAGAGTGGATAATGTGGATGGCGGGATATTGCTTTGGATACGAGGGGGAATGATCTCGCTCGCAGGTGGCTCACCGGGGCACAGGATGGTCTCGATCTGGTCGATGAACTGCTCGGCGACCAGATCCGAGAAGCGGTTCATGTTCATGACCCGGCCCTGTTTATGGCAGGTGATGGACTTCAGGCTCTCGCTCTCCTGCCTCTGGTCAAACATGTCGCCTATGCCAATGGCACTAACGTCCAAGCTGGCGTCGTTGCACAGGTAGCCTAGCAGCGTGTCGTCATCTCGGGGGTCGAAGCGCCCGTCCGTGACCACTACCACCGACACCTTGGACTTAGCGCGCCGGCTGTCCCGGATCAGGGTGTCGTAGGCAAATTTCAGGGCGGAGGGCGTGAAGGTGCCACCCGCAATCCACTCCATACGATGGACTGCTTCTTTGAAGGCAGCTAGGGAGTCAATGGTGGGGTCATCGAGCCGAATAGCCTGGAAGGTGCCGTTGTGACTGTATTGCACCACGCCCACGCGAGTTCCTGAGGGGTATGGAGAAGAGAACCAAGACATGAATCACCTCAACACATGGTGCCATAGTGGTCAAGATTTTGATCTTAAGGCACTTATCCTTAATTACTTCAATACAATTTGAGTTGTGTAAGTAATGGTTAAGAGCATATGCTAAGAGAATATATGCGTGTGTTTGAGACCACATTGGGGATCCGTACCAAACTCAGAGTTGGTGTCCTTCGCAAGGGAACCCAGTCTGTTGATAGTGTTGATGACAAAGTTCTTCTCTCGAGTGAAGTTGGACAAGCCAACACTTTCGGAGCTGTCGATCACAAAGACGATGTCCAGGGCTCCACATCGTTTCTCACAGTCTGACAAGGAGAGTGAGTCAATGACCAGCAGTGAGTCTCAGGTACATATCAGTTACATATCAGTTTTAACAGAGCAGGAACCTGTAACCTCTGTACATATTTGCCTCACAGACGATTCCTGTGTTACGTTCCCTGCCTTGGCCTGTTTGCAGGCACTTTTGTGGACCCGCTTCCTGTGAACGCACACGTACTCACCACAGCAACCACACGTTTCTTGGACGTAACTCATGACATCACATTCCTGCAGGTGGCACAGAAGCGTATGATATTTTACCACTTATTTTTGTGACTGTGTGACTTTTTTTGTGACTGTCACTTTTACATTTTGCATGTATTAATAGTGACTTACAAAAAGTTTATAGTCAGGTGAGAATGTATGCAAAGCTCAAGTACAGTCTGCATCTCTTTAAAGGGTTACAGTTGTGCTTGACTCTGTAAGGTGTAGATGTCAACAGTCCAGAGAAAACAAAAGTGCCTGTTATAGACAAATTTCCTAATTATCCAATCAGACTTATAAACCAGTTTTGATAACTTCACTTACAGTGAGGCCAGGATCCCCCTCTGGACCGGGCCCACCCTGAAAAATAACAGAATTTGGTACAGAGGGGTATGGTGGTCGCTCAACGCCACATACACTCTAATAAATACACAGGTTAAATACAAGAAGAAGAAAAAACCCAGCGATGTAATGTTCATTTTTGCTCTCTAGAGACAGGAAATCTGTGAGACCCTGACTAGAAAACAAGAAAACATCTGAACAGTGACCAGAGATTATTTCACTGGCTACTTACATCTCTCCCAGGGTCTCCTCTGGGACCTCTTTGCCCATCCTCGCCTGAAGGCCCTGGCTCCCCCTGGTGGACAGAGATGAAAAAGCACTCTCAGACAGAGAAAACTCATTGGGATCAGGTAGCTCCGCCAGGCCATCTGTTAGAAGTTTAAGCATGGTCCTTCTGGCTGCCATCCTGTGGTTAAGGTGCGGGTTGCCGGTGCTGCTTACCGGGTCGCCCACCGACCCTTTGGTACCAGGGGCTCCCTTCTGTCCACAATCGCCTCTGCTTCCTCGTGGGCCGAGCCTTCCCTTGTCCCCCCGGTCCCCCTGTAAGGTGTAACAATTGGACATCAGAACTTGAGGCTCAAGTCTAGGACCACTGAAGCGGGTTTGCCGACGGAGTTGAGCATCGTCTGCTCATGGTTTTGGACCGTCTGTGTAAAATGCACATTAGTGGATGAGGTGAGCACTGCGCAGCTAGCTACTATACCGTGGGTCCTCGAGGTCCGGGGTAGCTAAATCCAGGCCTTCCCGGGTCACCCTAAGGCAAGATAGAGATGTTAGCACCCCTGTGACGCACCGCCTGGCTAAAAGAATGCAGTGGCCGATTTTGCACTCTATAGTCCATGACTCAAGAGTAGATTACCTACATCTGGCCATCTGAGAACGGAACGTCTGAAGGTACCTTGGCTCCGCGTGGGCCGGAATCTCCCCTTGGACCAGGATCACCAGGATCTCCACGGGAACCCTAGAATGTAGAGTGCAGACACACTAACTCGGAGATGGATTAAAAGTCCTAAAAACAGGATGCAAGCTTTCAGTGTGATTCCAGCTTTTTGCTGTATTGGCTCAAAGGGCTAAGTGCTTGCCATATTTAATAATTTAGTAGGATTTTTGTAGAAAATAAAACTTTGATATGGTTCTGTCTTACAAAGTGAATATTTGATGGTAGATGCACTTAGACAGCTTTATCTTCATCGGGGTTCTATGCTAGTAAACTAGGCTCCCTTTTGGTCGGGCTCTTTTGCTCACATTTTTCCCTGGTTCTCCCAGTCCACCTGGAGGACCCCTGGGCCCTTGCAACCCGGCATCTCCCTGTAAGAAAGTAGTCGTACACTGTGAGAAAACTTGGATGATTTCGATTTATTTTGCATTGCAGACCTGCATTGGAACCCGTTTCAGGCACAATACGTTTGTTCTTTATTGTCTGCACACTGAAGTGTTTATATTTGAGTGGCCAAGTGTGCACTTCAGGACCAGTTGTACACATCAAGCAGACAGGCTCCTCACCTTCGCCCCCTTGCTTCCGACTTCCCCAGTGAGTCCTCTCTGTCCCTCAGGCCCAGGTTCACCCTGAAAAAGACCATGTGTGATGTGGGCCTCCAACAAACACATCCTTCCAGTATATTTATTCGCTGTCATAATATTGATCCGTATCTTGACAATATACTAAATAAGACGCTTTTAGCCTGTTTTGAAAAAGGTATTTAATTTTTCAGCCCACCCATACATTCATTTTTTAATCCTTAAATATAATTCCCTGCTGCTTAAGTTTGTTATCGGTGGATCCCAGCTGCTGTGCAGGATTATGAATCATAGACTTGTACATAGTATAGCATCTGCCCTAGTTCTGGGGGCCTGCACTGACGGTCTCACCTGAGACAAAGTCACCTTACCTGTGTCAGGTATAAACACGCCATTAAACGAGCAACTGTGACACGTTTGCTCTACACAATTCCTCTTATTGGACAGAAAAACGATGTGGTAATTCTTGAGCTCGGTTAATCAAGTGAAATTCTGCGAGGTCCTTTACGTCTTTGCACGTTTCGCCGTGGCAGATGGGACAAGGTATGGCCCCAGGTGTGTGTCCCCCGGGGAGGGTTTGGATTGAGGGGGGTTACCGTATCTCCTTTTGTTCCCAGACCACCGGGTCTCCCCCTGGGTCCGCCGTCACCTCTTCTGCCCTAGCAAAACAGAGGAGAGCAACATGTTTCCGCAGTGACGCCTCAGGAAGGCATGGATAACGTGATTGAACACTTCGATGGACGGTATGCTTATATAATAGCCTTACAGGTTCGCCTTTGGGTCCAGGTCCTCCCTCTAGTCCCTGGAAGGAAACATCATAGATACAAATCAGACTCAAACTACAAAGTGGAGTAGTTTTGAAAAGAAGGATAAAGTCCTGCTGTCTGGTGTTTGGGAGGAGAAGTGTCCCCCTCAATGCTTGCCACTGGTTTAGTCATGGCAACATTTTATAAATTTTATTATTCGCGGTGACCTGTTAAAAATATAGTTAGGTAAAGGTAAATTCCATGGTAGAAATATGAATTTGCTATTAGTTTCATCTGTGGTGAATTAAATTATTGTATGTGGCATCTAGAGTGGCAACTTCTTCGCAAATTTTTTTGTTTTATTAAAACCATTTTTCTCTGGTTAATTTAACGCAGAAAGCATAACAATAGTAGCACTACTACTAATAATAACAACAACAGAAACACAGATGCTTACAGGACGCCCTTTGTTCCCTGGAATGCCAGGTGACCCAGGACTTCCTATTTCACCCTGCAAAGAAGTGACACATTTTTTCATGTCATCAGATGCAAAGCAAAGAAAACAAATTCTTTCTAGAAATCACATCAAACGTGAACTCTCTCTGACTCATCGGTGGAGTTGTCTGGAAGATGCAGTTTCCTCTCCATTTACAGTGCTACCTGGGTAGGTGAACCAGCAGGATAGACTCAATTATGTGGCAGGTACAAAGACAGAAAGATTTGGACGGCATTGCCACTTCTGTTGTACCTTAGGTCCAGGGTCTCCATCAGGACCAGGAGGGCCAGGTTTTCCAGGATGACCAGGATCTCCCTAAAATGAGACCATTGTGGCGACAATTACTGTGTGCAACGCCAGTGTTCCTTGTGATCTTACACTTACCCCAACAGGACGTTAGGGAAACCAAGCCATATGTTAACCTGAGCACGTAGGGTCACAAAATCAGGGTGATTGCAGGGAAATCGGGGTGATATCAGGGTACAGACCTTTTCTCCATCTGTTCCAGGCGGACCAGAATATCCAACATCTCCAGGAAAGCCATCTGGTCCCTAGAAAAGAAAGAATTGAGACCATGGAGACACTTGTGTCAAGGATGACCACAGATATTTCATGGTGTTGTAAAATCAGGGTCTTCTTAGTCCAGGCAATGAACTGGCCTCTCAGAGGTTGAAGGTTCACACTGAAGGTTCACACCCTCGTCTAGGGGTCGTTTGAGACCAAAGCGTCTTATCCCACCAATTAACATACATGCCTTTCATGCTTTTTATTAAACCAACCTTGTCCCCCAGGTCTCCTTTGCAGCCAGAAGCTCCGATGCGACCCATCTTTCCCTGAAAAGTGACGGGGAAATAGATTCCGTTAGCATTGCTTAATTAGCAGTCAAAGCTCTACAAAGATGTGCAGTGCATGGCAAGATGACAGCTGATGATGGTGATGTTAAATAAACCTATATCTACACAAGCCATACCTTTTGGCCATCCGTTCCATTTCTTCCTGACGCGCCAACCTCACCCTGATGAATGGAAAACCATTTTTGAGTGTGTAAATAATCAAAACGGTGTAAAAATGGAGCACTGAAATTTGTGCCAATTCCCAGTAGACAGGTTTTACCTTTGCACCTGAATGTCCAGATTCTCCCTGTGGTTGCAAAACAAATGACAAAAAGTTTAAAATAGGCTCAAGAAAACAAAGCCTTTACTCACACGCGTATGAGGGGAAACACCACTGTTGTACCCTTCAGAAAGTTACGTAACTTTAGTAAAAACTCAGCTGTTGAATTCGGAAAAGGATTAAACTAATCCATTCTAGATAAGAGCGATAAGCAACTAAATAACCATTCTGAATAATGTTATCATTATTAACGTCAAGGTTTTAGTTCTATTGTTGCATTGTTTACACTTCTGTTTTGTCTTTTAATTATTGCCCACGCATTTGCCTCTTCTCATTTTTCTTTCCTGTTGTTTTTTTTTTGAGTACACTAAAAGTCTCACCTTTTCACCCCAAAGACCCGGTTCACCCTAAAAACAAAACACAAACAGAGGAGGATGTTCATAAAAAAAACACTTTTTAATGTGATGGGAAAACTTTGAGGATTTCACCCGAAGATTAAATACTTACTTTGGGACCAGGGAGCCCAATGTGGCCCTCAATACCAGGGTCCCCCTGTGAGAAGCAGATGATTGTGAAGTCCATTTTGAAAGCCAAAAAGTTATTGTTATGTCTTTGATGCATTGCACTGCCCGTGTCCAGTTTGTTTAACGGTCAATTTAAGGACAATAAAATGCACGAAGCTGAAAACAGCGTTGTTCTCAAGACATGGATGTGTGAACTTACCTGTCGACCTTTTTCACCTTTCGGACCAGGACTTCCACTAGATCCTTTGGCTCCCTGGAACGATTAAGATGTCATCTCATTATACACAGACAGTTGTGACAGACTGAGAAACTGATCAGAGAAAACAGAGATGTGTGAGCTGAGACTCACCTTTAGTCCCCTGTGTCCCGGTGAACCGGGGGAACCCTCTGTTTCCAAACACTGCAGTTTGTAGCACTGCTCGGGCAGGCAGGTTAGATCAAGGGTGTTGAGACAGGTACACAGAGATCAGGTATCAACAACAGGTATCCAGGTGCTGCCGTTTTCTACATTAAGCTGTATCACTGTTTTACAGTTACAATTTCTGAGATAATTCTGGAATGTGCTCAGAAAAGTTTCTGCAATGTTAGAAATAAGAACCCAAGCAACAAAAACACAGTCAAGCACTCAGACTCTGGTGTTCTCATGACGACGTGTCTCACCTCCTGATGGGCCAGATGAGTCTGTGGAGAGAGATAAAAACCCAAACACAACTTGTCATCTTGTAACATGTAGTGAGAAAGCAGACAAAATCATAACAACACAGAGATTGTCAATTGTCATGTTGACGATAATGACAAAAGCACAACATTGTTTGTCATCCCAGCTCCCAAAAACGACCAACTCTTTCTACTTTCATCAACACTCTAACTAAATGTTTCTGTGTATGATGTACATGGTGTACCAAGGCCAGTATAGCCCATTAGCGCCCAAAGTGATAGGTGAACTTAATTACCGAAGAGGGCTGAATGCGGAAAATAAAGAGACAATACTGGTAACTTGTGTGCTCCACAGATATAGGCACAAATATCAGCATTCAATCCTTTAAATGTACAACAAATACTTACCAATAATCAAACAAATAATCACAAATAATTAGGTTTGAGCCTTAACATTGTTGCTATTATAACAACATTTACTGAAATTAAGTTTTTCTACTGCACTGACAGATTACAGCCTGATTCTTCTAAAGCTTAGATAGACACATTTGTAATGCTGCATGTGTACATATTTAAAAATATCAAATATTTTGTGTATTAGAAAAATAATGTTTTTTAATTCGTATTTTTTTACATTTTTAAATCAGAGAAGTACTTAGCATGTAGCATGGGTTGTGTACTGCTAAAATGTCTTAAAATTGCAATCTAACTCGATGAAGTGTATGATCCATCGTGAAAAACCAAATGACTGATTCTCACCATCTTCTGGATGATGGTGTCAATAGTGACTAGGGGCTTGTTCCCGGTGGAGCTGTAGGCCAGGTAGTTGTCGCGGTACAGCTCCGCAGGGGAGTGGGCAATGGTCCTCAGCCCTGCCTCATCCACGTTCTGGGAGGCGGCCACAGCAAACACCTTGATCCCCTCGTCCTTGGCCTGCTCCGACGCCGCCTTCATCCCGCCACAGGGGCTGCCCGTCACGTGGCCGTCGGTGATGACCACGGCGAAGCGCACGCGTTTGCCGCCCAGGCGGTTTTGCGTCATCTCCCTGGTCATAGCCCGGAGGGCGCAGTCAGTGTAGGTGCCCATGCCGTAGTACCTTATGGCCCTCAGCCCCCTGATGAACTCGTCCTTGTTGGAGATGGGGCTGAAGACCGTTTGCTCCTGGGAGAAGTGCAGCCCGCCCATGGACCAGGAGATCTGCACCTGGGCCTTGTAATCCACACTGTGCAGCCTCTGAACAAAGACCTCAGTGAAGTTCTTAATGCTTCTCACTAGGGCTTCAGGTGGGGACTCCTGCAGAGCTATGCTCTCTGAGGTGTCGATGACGAAAAACACTTCAATCGGGCAATCGATCTTTGCTGAGGGGCAGAATAAAAACGGACTTAAATAAAAAAGTTCCATCCGCACAACATAGAGAAAACCGAGGAAAAAAAGAAAGAGAGAGAGGTCCTCACCGAGGCATTCCTGGCTATCCTGTCCGTGAATGGCCGCTCCAAACAGGAGGCACAGAAAGACGGCCCCTGCTAGCATTGCTTCCTCCTGAGACCTGAACTAGATTCAGAGATTTAAAGAGACGAAAAAAATTAAGTTAGTTGAGACACCCATTCTAGCTGGCTGGACTGTTTTAGAGCAAAGCTTGAAATGCTTTAATAACTGTCTTTACTGCATGACAAGGGGTATCTGTAACATTTTTATTGTGTGATACTTTTATTACGGTTTAATATAAATAGTCTATGTATCACATTTACATATTCATTCTGAAGCTGTGTGGTTAGTACAGGTACTAGACACTAACTCATTATTTGAAATGTTTAAAAGTTTACTTATTTGTGTGTCAATCTCTTGAGGGTTACAGGGATAAGATAAATCTAGTGGCATTCCCTGCTCAATTTAAATGCTCCCCAGTTAGCCCACAGAGGTCGCAGTCTCCCCAGTTTGAGATTTTTCCCCCGAATTCACAAGCACTTCAGGTTAATTGAGACCTTTTTTTCTCTATTCACTGGTCTCACATGTCCTTAGTTACCCCTGTTAATTAGTGTAATTGTATATATACCCTTTTGTTTCTTTAGTTCTTTGTGAAGTCTTGTTTCTCCAAGTTTGAGCATCAGTTTGCCTGGTGCCGACTTGTGTTTCTGACCGGTTTCCATCTCAGCGATCTTGCTTCTTTTACCTGTATTACCTGTATTTCCCTATTTATCTGTTCCTAGCCTCCTTCCTGTTTGGTCATTTTGGCAATTTAAACTAGTAATAATATATATCGCAATTTGGGCCTCTACTCTCGGCATTCATGTCTTAACGTATGCAATTTAAATAATCCTTCCTGTTCCTGGACATATAAATCAACATTATAGATAAACCCAGACTGAAAAATAGCTATAGCAAATATAGCAAACTTGTCACATGGTGCGGGGCACCAGAGCAGGGATGGACACGGCTTTCAAGGCACAGCAAGGAGACTTACTAACCATGTCCAAACTAACCATGATCTTTAAGCACAAATGGAACCAGGTACATGAAAACAAGAACAACAACAAACCCTACTGACAGGGTTATAAGAAAAACCAAAACAAAGTTGGGAGGTGCAGGGTGAATGAAAATAAAGTATAAATGAAACAGTGCACATGGGTGAGTGGCATGTTAATTGATGAATTACTTGATTGGAAAACTTGGTGAAATGTGACAATAGTATAGATAATATTGTAGAAAGAAAGCCTGAAAAATAGGAAATCTTATGTCTTCTAGAATTTAGAAGTAAAAAAAAAAAAAAAGAAATTACACAACTAGTTTTTGAACAAGTGCAGACTAGGCCCAGTTAGCTTAATTTTGCCAGCCCGAATCCAACTCAATTGTCAGCTGACTGGGACAGGCCTCTCTTCCTGAGAAAAATCTCAACCTGCGGCCCGTGTAGCTTGCGGAGTGTAAAAGAGAGGGCTGACTCGAAGGCCACTAGGATTGGAGGATATTTCTCACACTCCCTGGATGTGGTGGCAGCAGTAACGAGCCGAGTGGCATTCGGACAAAATTAGGAGATAATTGTAAAAAAATTAAATTGGCGATTCCAATTTTTTTTTATGAATTACATTTTTATTAAATGCATTAAACACCTGAAAATACAATATTACTTACAAATAGTATGAAATGCAATGGCGGCCTCTGGTGGCAGCTAAATGTAACGGTAGTCAAAAAGTAGTCGCAAACTGAAATGAGAGCCAAAGTGGGAGTTAAAAAGATCCGTGCAAAGCAGCACAGAAAATAAATTGATACTCCTGTTTGGAAATGGTGAAACACGCGTCTAAATATCAATGGTTGTCAGAAGGCACATTCGCCGGCTTAAGTCTTTTAAATTCTAATTTTATGGTAAAATAAAGTCTTATGGGCAAGGGCACATATAACTGCCACTCACATCCAAATGGTCTCACATGGACTGATATAAACACTGACAGTGATGAATTAACACTGGTGAATTTGCTGTGAGTAAAATATATAAGTCAAAGGCAACCTTTTTTTTTTTTTTACCATAAACAATGATGACACAACAAAGGACAATTAACAAATTTAGGAGAACAACTGTAAAATCGCGCCTCTCATCCAGTTGTACATATTCACCACACTGTCACAATAAACACGCCGTGAAGTGAACGTATGAATTAGTTTACAAACTTTTTATTAATTAAACCGAAGCTGTATCATAGATCTAACTATTGTTGGACATACCATAAACGCTATTAGCCAAAATAACGGGTGTTGTTCAAACAATCATACCGACATTATTATTCTTATGATTCCCTACAGACATATACATTCAACAACCTATTTGCAACAAGGATATCACATTTACGGTAGCTAGAATAATTGTGTTCCATTGAATTATTTTTAAAATAATATTTCGGTAAGAGCTTTTTCCGTTTCAGCGTATTCAGCATTAAAGTGATTATATATATTAAAACAGATTGCAAATATGTGAAACAAATGATTATTCAAAGTTTTTAAAAGAAAAAAATGATTTACCTACTTGATCTTAGAACAAAAAACTCCGAAAGTACTAGCCGGACGCTACTAGAACGCGTTCATTGACACATTCTGAGAAAAACGAACACGGAAAATGAATAAACTTTGGAAAAATTGAGTCGGTGAATCGCCCCACAGCAGGAGTATCCTCTGTGCCCCTCCGCGAGACTCAACTCTGTCCGAGTGGTGCCTCGTCGCGAAGATTCAGAATTCTTAAAATAACCAGGGTTTGTGGAGTTACCGATTATGTCCACGGGATCGCGCTGTTAACCCACAACTTTATTTTCCCACACCAATCGCATCAGGTTACTACTCAAGTTACGAATGGCATTTGGTCACCGTTAGTCAAGAAAGATAAAGTAGAATGTCAGGATTAGATGCAGTAATTTGTTGTGTAAACCCTGCTATTGACAGAATATTTGTTGAAATTGAGCGATGAAACGTCCAGAGAGTGTAAAAAACTATATTGACCTGGGATGTGTGTCACGGCCAAAGATAATTCCAGCAACATCACAGTAGATGGGACACTTACCCCATCACTTTAACGGGGATAAACGATATGCTCTTGTTTGTTTGATTTTAATTACATTCGATCACCTCACAGAATGGGACAGAACGTTCAAACAGTACATAATTCCTCCCCCAACTGTGTGTGTACCTAAAAATATTTTAGTTACCTTTGTTTACTTACAGAGAATGAGAGAAAACGGTCAAACGATGATGTACTTGTGCTCAAACTGAACCCCAGCCTGTGTTCTTCTGAACATGTCTGTTCTGTTGCGTTTCAGGCAGTTCTGTGTGCATTTTTACAAACTCGTTTTGATTATTGGTTTCACGTTTTTATGTCTTTGTATGAGAGATTGAGAAAGAAGCCATTTTTCTGTATATCTATAATGAAATAGTTTGGTTTGGAAATCTAGCAGCAGCGTTAGGCTGAAAATCTGACGCACAGTAAAGTATATAAGGCAAATAGCATCATACCGTATGAAAGCAGTCACTGCAATAGTTATGTTTGTGGCCTATATTCTCTTCATATATGTATAAAAAACAATGTTATAAGTGTATATATAACAATGTTATGTATGTTTAAATAACAATATAAACAAATCCCAGACCGGCTGACAGAGTGTCACTGTAGCCTCTTCATCAGCGCAGTCTGAGAGCTCTGGGCAGGAATGCTAAAGTAAACTAAGGGGTCTGTGACACTACACATGAAGGGACTGAGGTCTGGGCAGAGGAAAGCGAAACGCAGCTGTGAAGGCCTGTTTCTTCAACTCCTGTCTCCTTGGTCCAAGTTTATGGCTCTATGACATCATCGACAGGGATGTGTGTGTACAGGTTTTGGTACGTGATGGAGAAGTGGAGAAGAAATTACGGAGGTGGATTTCTCCCTAAGCTCAGTTGCTGTGAGAAGCGATTACCCCCCCGCCCCCTCCCTTGGCATACTTCCCCCCGATGTTTGACTCATTATTACCAGCTGTATACATATACATAATTCTGCCTTGACCCAAGCCAGAGCTGCTGTGGTTTACAGTAACCAGTTGAGATATCCATCTGGAGGGGCTGGCTGGGCTATATGGTGTGTGTGTGTGTGTGTCTGTGAGAGAGAGAGGGGAGACAGAGCGAGAGAGAAGACATGCTATGGTTTGACTGTCGACGGTTAAAGCGCAGTCCTCTACAGACAAACTCGTGATCGAGCTGCGCCAATTGGTCGAAGAGAAGGGGCTGTTGGCGTCTATGTCCTTAAAAAGAGAAATGTGACGACCCTGCGTTTGCTCTCTCATCGTTGACTCACTCGCCAGAAATGGTCCCCCTACTCTTCTCGTTTACAGAGAAGGGGGCTGAAAAGTGTGTCACTGGCTTTGCTTGTGTCTGTTCACCGCTCAAAAGTACAAGACAAAACACAACCTTTGAGCCAGGTCAAATGTTTGTTTCTCATGATTTTCATTATTCGCTTTAAAAGTACAAGACAAAACACAACCTTTGAGCCAGGTCAAATGTTTGTTTCTCATGATTTTCATTATTCGCTTTCCATTACAACCAGGTTCCCAGGTCACTTTTTCAAGCTTGATGTGGCTAGAGCAAATTTATATGCAAACTGTAAAGGTGCATGATGTAAATGTCAAAATATGTTGTTTGAAATGTGTACATTAGCTGGCCAAGTTGCCCTAAAATATTCTTTTTAACTTTTACTTCGTCTCCTTCTACCCATCTACCTTGAGGTTCCTTGATATCATAAAAACATGGAAACATTCCATCAGACATAAAACATGGTCAGACTATATGGTCTGACCACACGTTCTACCACACGTTCTGAGCACACAAAGGTTCTCTCTACACAGGCAGCTGTACCAAACGAGCCTCTTTGACTCAAACTAATGACCCAGACTAATGACTAATGGTCATCATTGTTACATACAAGACACATGTAAGCAAACGTTTGTTTAAACTAAGCAAAGAATGGATGGCTCGCTGGTCCGTTATGTTAGCATAGTGAAGGACCTGCTCAGATGGTGTTTATCTCTAGTAAAGGACTTGTTAGCTCAGTGGCTTTTGCGAATCAGGGATTTTCCCATGTCCGTATAATGAATAGACTGTTCTTCTAGGAGTGTCCTCTGGTCAGCTTGGACCCGGGGAGGAAAAACTGACTCAGCTGCTGATCCAGTTCCCAGCGAGGAACCACTCCAGCGTTAATTCAGTGATCTGAAATTTCGAAAGAATCCGTGGTGGGAAGAAAACTCTCTGCGAGTCTCTATTCGCCTGACAAAAAACACGCATGATTAATGTGGTTAAAGTAAACCAAATAGCTGGGGTTGATACACCGGACTGGTCAGCCAGAGGTTGCCTGCTGTTGTTCCATTGCCCCTCATGAGAACTGTAGAAAGCAACAAGTGTCTGCCTCAACAATTGAACTAAGACTCCCGCTGCTGTAGGGAATTGCTGCAGCTCTTTATCAGAAAATGTCTTAGTGTCCGTATTTGCTTTCTCTTTCTCTCAGACACCAGATGCCCAGGGGTCCAAGGTCAGTCAGCAGAGTTCTGCTTCCCCGTGCTAGGCTGAGGCTTCTGGAACTTTACAGGGGAGGTACAACATGTTATTGCTGAAGGGATCTCTCTCTCTCTCTCTCTGTATAAAAATGAAATAAAATAAAACCGTCACAACAAATGAAACCTTTTAATGTATCAATACCTGTTGCCTCATACAGTAGCAGGCAGATGCTGCTAGTTCTGCGGTTTCAGTCTCCTCTGCCAGAATGACTCATTTTGACATAATGACTTATTTTTGCGACAGCCACAGGAATTGGGGGATTTTTTTGGAAGTAAGTTTCTGTGATTGATTTGAGCAAAGGAGGAGTGTCCTTCAGTTTCTACCTCTCCTGACTCGCAGTGCTAGCATAGCCTGTATCCTGTATGGCCAGACATTTCTTTTATGGCGCCCTGTTTCTATTGCTGTGGTCACTGAGGCTGTACATTGTTACGGTCTCTTTTCGTTTGGGGTCTTTTAATCTGACAAGATTTTTTTCCAGGGTAAAATCCCTGTGTAAGGTTCTGCAGCACTCTAATTTGTTTGTCAGTTTACTTTTGTTTTCCCAGTGCTGAATATATGCAATTTTGTATCGATTTTGTATCAGTTTTTATTTATTTAGAAATTTGTATGATACAATTTTTTCTGAGCTGATGTTTCCGTGCTAGGTGTTCCAGGGGGCCTCTCTCTGGGGCCCTCTCAGTTACTCTGTGCTGGTAGGATTCTGGGTTGGCCTGTGCCAAATGGGCCAAGAATTTGGTTGCTCGTTTCTCCATTGTCAGTGATAAAGGCAATCTGCCAAGTTCAGCACTGCACACACAATTTTCTTCTGGAAACCCATGACCCTGGTCTTGTCTTACTGAAACACTTCAGTGTCCACTGCTTTGGATTTTTTTTTCCAGTGTTTTTCTTTTTTAGTGTTGCTTTTGTTGCTAATTTTTGAAAATGTTGTTTAATTGGTATGTTGCCAGATTTATGTTTTTCTCGTTATGTCTGCAAAGCTGTTTAGCATGCTCTAAACACTGTTCAAGGCAGCCTGGTTGTCAGCTGTGCTTGACTGTGTCCACAGTGGGTGGGAGGTAAAACCGGTTGTTCGCTATGATTTTTTTTGGTAAAGTTTAATTTGGCTGTGGGGTAGTTGTGGCATGACAACAAAGGCATTTATATGCACAGGCTCAATGTCACTGATGGCGTGGTCCACCACACTATAACCAAGTACAGAGTTAACAACATACAGACCCAGACCTTTGCAGAGCTGAAGCACCTGCTTCCCACTCTTGCTCACCACACTGTCGTAGCTCTGCCTTTGTGTGGTTAGGCCAGCTATCTGAAAGAAACAGCTGAAGGAGATGCACAGTGCGGAGTTCTGTAAGGGTTTCACTGGAGCAAAATAATTTGCTTCACCGTTCACGTGTGTGTGAGCCTAAGTCAGAACCTGCTCCACCGATCACATGTGTGTGAGCCTAAGTCAGAACCCGCTCCACCGGTCGCGTGTGTGAGCCCAAGTCAGAACCTGCTCCACTGGATGTGTGTGTGAGCCCAAGTCAGAACCTGCTCCACTGGACGCGTGTGTGAGCCCAAGTCAGAACCTGCTCCACTGGTCGCGTGTGTGAGCCCAAGTCAGAACCTGCTCCACTGGACGCGTGTGTGAGCCCAAGTCAGATCCTGCTCCACTGGTCGCGTGTGTGAGCCCAAGTCAGGACTCACTTCACCGGTCAGGTCATGTGTGTGAGCCCAAGTCACAACCTGCTCCACTGGTCGAGTGTGTGAGCCCAAGTCAGAACTCACTTCACCGGTCAGGTCATGTGTGTGAGCCCAAGTCCGAACCTGCTCCACTGGTCGAGTGTGTGAGCCCAAGTCCGAACCTGCTCCACTGGTCGAGTGTGTGAGCCCAAGTCAGAACCTGCTCCACTGGTCGCGTGTGTAAGCCCAAGTCAGAACCTGCTTCACCGATCACATGTGTGTGAGCCTAAGTCAGAACCTGCTCCACCGATCACATGTGTGTGAGCCCAAGTCAGAACCTGCTCTACTGGTCGCATGTGTGAGCCCAAGTCAGGGCTCACTTCACCGGGGACAGGAACAAAGCCATGTTGCTTTCACCTTGGGTGGCATCGGTGCTTAGAAAAAAAGGCCTTTCCCCGAAAAGGATTTTACAGCATAAGAGAATCAGTCATGTCCCTTCAGGTGGGACCTCAGATAGGAGCAAGTTGTATACTAGGAGCAAGTATAATTTTGCCATAAAATAGCAATGCATGTTGCAGAAGCATTACAAATATGTTAGTTGTGGAGGGTTGCTTTGCGGGATTTTTAAATAAATACATCACTAGTCTATCACAACAACACAAAAAAATTTGAATTATCAAATAAAAAATAGCTTAGAATTAAAGACGTTAATATCATAATTAAGATAATTTTGCATCTGAGGTTTGCTGGTGGTGGAGAGACAGAAAGAGGCAGATTAAAATTGCTTTGTCTGTTATTTATCTGGCCTCTGTTCTATTTAAATTCTGACTCATTCCTTATCAGAAATTCTCCCTGTTCTTGGATCAAGTCCTGAACTGTGTCTGTTTCCTACTACACCGCTCTAAGCCTGTATGTCTAGGGAAAGATCCTTTTGATTTCCCACTCATTCTCTTTCATTTTTGGGGAAAGGCCTTTTTTTCTAAGCGCCGATGCAACCCAAGGGGAAAGCCACATGGCTTTGTTCCTGTGTTCCACATTTACAGTCCATCGCTCACTGGAACAATAAAAATTGATGGTAAACCATTAGGAAACAAATGCCAGGAGCCTAGCTCTTGTTTCAGAGATCTAATCCCTGAAAGAGAGGAATACATAAATAAAAAACATAGACTCTTTTTGGCCCAAACAGCCTTGCAGCACCAGATCTATGGAACTTCTGGAACCCCTGGCACCCAAACTGTTTGCTACCGCACAGCTGGTAGAGAACCTGGACAGAGCATGGAGTGACGTCAGTGAAACTGTAAACACCCGAACAGACATTTCTCCTTCTGGGCCCTGGGCTTCCACTGTCCACACTGGCTCTTGGTCCAGCTCACATTCTAATAAACACACCCGGTGAAGCTGTTTGACCTTTGACCTCTTGACAAAGGTCTTGTGTGTGACTATATGTCTGTGTTTGTGTGTGTGTCAGTGTGTTTGTCAGTGTGTGTGTGGAGTTATATATTCTCGTAAACATTGGAAGGTTCCCACTTGGGGTTCTAGGACAGACAGGAGACAGCTGATACTTGGTGAAGCAGTTTTTATTGAACTAACACAGCTAAACAACAGCTCTACACAAGCGTTTGATTCTACTGCTCATCTGTGGTGTCGAAAAAATGCATTTAAAAAGTCTAGTGGTCATTTCTGTTTGAGACAACCTAGTGTTTTCACAAACAGGGCCCAACTGTACATTTCTAGCACCAATGACATATTCATGAGATATAATCATTTCTGCATAAAATGTGATCAGAAGTCACATTGTGGACGTTCAACGTTCCACGTTGTGGAAGTCCTCATAATATATAGAGAACCTGATTAAACAAAAATCTCACAAAAAATATACTCATTCTTTCATTCTTTTGGTCGGAAAAAGTATTCTACTTGAGATTGTCAGGGCATCCATCCGTGAGCTGAAGCTTAACAGAACATGTGTCATGTAGCTAGATAAAGAGCTTAAACAAAGAAGCAGAAGAAGTTTTGGGTTTTGGAATAAAAGTCCAGACCTTAACCCAACTGAAATGTTGCTGTACGGAGGACCAAAATTTCTCTAGCCGATCTGCAGGACTGAAAAGCAGTTGCAGAAAGCATTGGCCTGCAGTAATTGGTACAGGACAGAGTGCCACCAGTTACTCAATCTGAAGCTACATATATTTTTTTATTACTAGGAAATCGAACTTTGGATCATTTGGCTCAAAAAATAAATGAAAAAAGTTTATATTTTTTGTGTTTTATTTATATTAATCCGGTTCTCTAGGAAGAATCATTTATTATGATGAAGATCTGTTCTCATTTTAGGTCACATTAATGCAGGAGGACAGAATATTCCAAAATGTTTGCAAACGTTCTCTCAACACTGTAATAGCTTTTGCTAATCATGAAAACCAGAACAAAAATCACAGATGTAAAAATGTATTCATGAATCAACAACAATAATAATAATTTAAAACATTTGTGAGAATGGTATTATTCATTTCTCCATTAAAGAATATTCGGGAGAGATGCGAACAGGCATCCCTTCTGGAACCACTTTTAGCCAGGGGTCCTTTTATGGCGATGCCTGTAAGACATCATCTCTGACCAACCATATATAGTGGGAAATATAAAACAGCGGTCAGATTCCTAACTCAGAAATCTGGTTGTGTTTTTATAAGAAGCAGGGCCTGACCCAGTAACAGCTCACACCTAGTAATGAGCTGCCATTAAGAGCATTTCGCTGTTCCTGCAAACTTTGATGCGAGACTGCCGTATGCCATAAAAATATGGATACTGGTGGAATTTTTTATTTATTTTTTAAAATTTACTCTTGTACATGGTTATTCAAATAAAACAAGAATACAAAACAGACGAATTAAGACATGTATTTGGAAACCCCCCAATATTTCTGCCTCCTAGCTCCTCTCTAGCTATCAATTTAGCGAGACTTTCCTGGACACAGTTTGATAGTAGACTCCCCGAAGCAAGGAAGGGTAGTCAGGGACCCTGAAGAGGTGCCGCTGTGTGTATGTCTGGTCACCCACTTCCCCCCCCCGTCCGACCAGGACGCGCAGCATGGACTCGTTCACCAGGCCACCGGCCGCCAGCACATACATGCTGATGTCCTTTTGCTGGACCCTCAGCACACTCTCCCTAATGAGGGCCTCCGTGGCCCCCTGGGACCGCCCGTCTGAGAAGAGCAGCAGCTTCTTACTGGCCCTGCTGTTCTTGAATTCCTCCACAGAGTATGACAGAGCGCCCGCCAGGTCCGTGGGGCCGTTCACGAAGGCCGCGCTGTCTATCTTCTGTGCCAACACGGTGTAGTTGGAGGTGAGTGGCGCCACCCTGTAAACCATGTCGCTGTACTGGGCCACGCCCACTCGCACCTTCGTTCTCCCTGGCCTATCGGCTTTCAGGAAGCGTTCCGCCAGCCGCTTCACAAACTTCCGGCTCGTCTCGAAGTTGGAGCTGCCCACACTGGCCGAGCTGTCCATCATGATGGTGATGTCAGTGTCGGTGTTGAAGGAGACTGGAAGGGAGAGGAAATGTGAGAGTCTGAAGTTTTTCCCCCAAAAACAGTGATCACACAAATAGTGATTACACAAACAGTGATTACACAAATAGTGATAACACAATCTCGGATGACACAAACAAAAGATAACGAGTGCACTCACTGGGACACTTGTAGGTAGGGCACTTCTTGTCTGTGAAAAGGTATATGGAAAAAAAACTCAGCCAGTTTATGGGATTTTATCAGATCAGCATTTTAATATAAACAAAATTATGTGAGTTCTACCTGGAGAGTACACAAATTCACTGTAGGTTTTAAAATCAAGTAGAATAAAGGAGTTTTTTGGAAAACTGTTTAAAGAGTTTTCTCTGTGGCTGTTTAACCACTTTATTCTCTATACGGACACCACTGAAACTGCCATCTGGAACCGTCACAGAAATATTTTGAAAAACAATTCTTAAAACATAAAAGATAAAAGTCAAGCTACAAAGGTTGTTCAAATCTAAAGGCCGCCACGTTATTCTGTGGACCTTTCCAGGCCACAGAAACCGATAAGACAAAAACCTACTTTCACAAATACGAGTTGTCAGATTCTGTAGAAAATGCTCCTCGAGAAGCCGATCAAAGCTTTCCAGATCGTAGAAGAATCCCGGTCTCTGCTCATTTTCGCAAATGACGTCTCCGATCTGCTCCACGTTTGGTATCCTTCCAGCGTAGTCCCTAATGCCCACTCCACCGACCTGAAAGGCAAACGATAGAGGGTTCAGACGTGGGCCGCGGAAGAAGAGCTGACAAAGGATGGAAGATGTTCGGGAATCCTACCGTGATCCCTTTGTCGCAGAGCACATTAAGAGGGACAGCGTCTCTAATGATGTCTGAGCGACCGTCGGTCAAAACCAGGACCACGCGATTTTCCGACTTCAGACGGTCGATCATGTGGGTCAGGGAATACTGCAGGGCCTCTCCTGTATAGGTAGCTTCAGCTAACCATTTCAAATCCATCACGGCCCTGGTCACACACGTAAACACATGGTTTTTAAACATTTCTGTGATTTCACCCTGTCAGTGCATTGACCTTCTTTTTTTTAAAATTATTTTATTATTTGATCTCAGCGGTGGAAAGGCGATCAGGCAGCATACTGTTTTAGGTCCCCGAGGGTCTGGATCGTGGCATCGCCAAGCCGGACTTGCTCCTGGGCCTGAGACCCACTGTACTGCACCACGCCCACCCTGGATTCGGTGCCGTCAAACTAGGGGAGAATCACAGTGGGCTCAGTAAGGGCCTATCAAATTAGAGGGTACGCGAAAAGTGAAACTGCGTTCAGGGTTCGGTACAGTCCATCAGACTGGGGGGAGGGGGCACAAGAAGAGAAATCGCACACGGGGATCAACAATAGGACCCGTCAACCTCGGGGATATGGGAAGAGAAACTGCACAGGAGGCTCAGTAGGGCCCGTCAACCTCGGGGACATGGGAAGAGAAACTGCACAGGAGGCTCAGTAGGGCCCGTCAACCTGGGAGTGCACGAGAAGACAAACCACTCCCACGCTCCCCTCTCTCGAACCTCTGACACGGCCATGGACAAGGTCACCAACATGCTCCTGGAACTGCTCACCTTGACATTCTGACTGGAGGCAAGGCGGTTGATGACCTCCACAATGAACCTCTTGGACTGTTCGAAGTTGACTCTGCCGATGCTCTCTGAGCTGTCCACGATGAAAGCCAAGTCCAGAGGTCCACACGAGCACTCTGAAGAGCGCCGGCAGGGAGAAAAGCGAGGCCGTCACGCGCATCTCAAACACACCAGGGATCAAAGAGATATGAAGCATAGGGGAAGTATTGTTGACTGGAACTCTTCTGATGTGTTCACGGTGGGGAAAAGGCAACAGTTTTACTCACCACAGCAAGCTGTGGAGAGAGAAGATGTGTAAATATATTTTTGTATTTTTGGTCAAGAGAGGTTGAATGTGTCGATTTGATTCAGACAATTTACTTACAACAACTGTAAGAAATGAGAATGTGGACTCATGCATTAAATGAGGGAATACGATGGTAGATTTCATGCAATGTCTAGTGGGAATGTGAGATAGGACTGCATGCAATATTGAAGTAGATGTGATGTTGGAATGCAGTAACAAGGGAATATGAGGTTGGACTGCATGCATTAACTAGGGGAATGTCAGGCAGTAGTGTATGCATTAACAAGGGGAATGTCAGGCAGTAGTGTATGCATTAACAAGGGGAATGAAAAGCTGGACTGCATTAACCAGGGTAATGTGAAGTTGGACTGGATTTAACGAGGGTAATGTGATGTTAAATTGCCTGCAGTATGATATTAAATAGCAGTATGTTGAAAGTATTATACTCACAGCACATCCTCATGATGATATCTAGGATCTCACACTCCTAAAAATGATGAGACTTTAATGCACGCAGCATGACAAGTTGTTATTGTTCTTCAATTCAGTTTCTATCCTTGTATTGCATGCCATTTCTATTGTTACGTGTCTTTTGGAGAGGGCCCTGGGTGCCATTCAAAGTGAATAAGTTAATAAAAATAGCCCAGGTCCAGAGTGTTTGCACGATTAGCCTGTGTGTTCTGGCTTTCTGTGTGAGTGTCCTATTCTTCTGACACCGGTACCAGCTCTTTTGGATCCTTCTTTAACTTACATCAACTCCGGGGTTGCCTGGTGGTCCCGGAGGGCCCTTAAGAAGGAAGAGAGAGGTGAGAGAGGGACGACAGGTCATGAAGGTCAATGATGAAAAGCCAAAGACCTCTAACCCAATGAGAAAAAAATTGCCTGGCAAATTTTACTGGAAGGAATCCCCAAATAAGTGTGATGCCTCAGATATCATTTATCAAGTGAATAAAACTAGGTTACAATAAGACATAAGTATGTGTCTAACTAATGAGGGGCCAGGTCACAAGAGACAGATAAAATGTGCAAACTTAATTTCACTTTAGCCTCAAAAGAAATAATCAACCAATTATTCATCACCACATTAAGACAATTCAGAACATTTGCTGCAGTATATTTCTTCTTCTGCAGTAGGAATCCAGAGACAGACGAGGAAAACCACTAAAGCATATCTAAAGTCACTGACAGCTCCCACCACAGCTGCATAACTCAAACCTTGTATGTACTGTGGAGGAGAGATATGCAGGAGAGACCCCTCTGCGGACAAAGTGCCTTTTGGTGGGAGGATGAAGCCTCTGACTAAAGATCCTAGAGTTTCTTCATGTTTCACCTGAGGAGTGCGGTCAGTTACCATACATTCCCTGTGGAGTGTGGTCCATTAGCACACGTTGCCTGTTTATGTTTGACAGCGAGGAGCATAAAATCGTTTGGCCCTTGCGTAATCCCGACAGCCCATGGAAACTCACCGGTTTCCCCTCCGGTCCCCTGTAGCCCTTTGCACCTTTGGTTCCAGGATTGCCAGGCAAATTGTTCTAAAGGACACAGATAGAATATATTACAAGAGTTTCCACTGGCCTAACAGGAGCGATGTAACAGCTTCAGAGTTGTGTCAGACCCGCATATGGCCAATATGACCCATTCGGCCAACTCATGGGATGATAGTTCCCTAAGGGTCTCCACTAACAGTTTTAACAGCTTTAGAATCATGTCAAACTCAGAGTCCTGCCTGTTTGCATTAAAAGTAGAGGGCTGCATGAAAACAGTCACGATGGTAAACCTAATAATAACCAGTAATATTGTGGGGATGGATCCCACGATAATTCCGTGGGAATCAGGGCAGTAATACCATGGAAATGATTAACAAAATTTCAGTGAAAGGTCAAAAGTTATGCAAACTATATGTATACGGGCGTAATTTAGGCTAGAACCTCCCATAAATGGGCGGGCACTTTTGAGAGTATTATTGGCTAATTAGAGATTCAGTGGCTGAAAATCTTACGGTAGGAAGTTCATGGAGATCCTTAACCATTTAATCTATTTAGGGTATAGACAATTCTTTAAATGGATGGTACATAAATCATAAAGACACAACTGCAATGTCCTTTATAAATCTGCAATATTTTTCTTTTTTACTGAAAGTTTTATGATAGTATTCATACGCCCAGTGTAGAGTTAATTCATTTCTCGTTTTTACTAGGTCAGTGTTTTTAAAATTGAAAAGCCATCTCTCAGCAGTGTTTACAGAAGCAGGGGCTATGTTTGCCAACTATCTCCTTAGCAATGACTTTCTTCTTGGAAATCTTCTCCCTTAATGTCTACTCACTACTGTGTTTTGGTTTCAGTCTGAACCAAAGTCTAAACTTTATGATGAATATTCAAACATTCTGCAGGCAGGACATGCATCCAAATTCACTCCAGGATACTAATAGAAATGTGTTATTACTGAACCATTTCCATCAGAATCTGCCTTTTATCTGCCTGATATTTTACAGACAGATAATAAAGCATGACTTAATAAAAAAGCATGATAGTACCAAAAAATTTCCCCATTTCTCTTGTATAAAAGACAAGGGTAACAGGACATACGTGTCGGTCTTACTCATGACCGCATGCAGATAAGAATTCACATGCACACACTTGGCCCCTCTGAATGTGGGGTCACTGAGGTAAGTTATAGTTCTACTAATCTGATGTTCCAGAGTTCTTTCAGTTTTACAGTTCTCTAACCCTGTCAGTACTATCTTTTACAGGACCATGCCTTTTATAATGTTACAAATTAAAAAAATTAGCACGCAAAGGTTCAGTGCATTGTTTCGTATCAGAGGTCTATTTTTTCTTAAGACCGGGTACGGAGAAAGTCTCAACTGCTTTGTATGAAGCATGTGTCCTTAAAAATGACCATCAAAGTGAGGAAAATTGTGCTATTTCAATACAATAATTTTATATTTTGTAAATTAAAATATCTATTTTACAAATACCTGTTTTTTTAACACCTAGATTTACAGTATATCTGGACGGATTGGACAGGCTTGTTGCATTGGCCGAAATCAGAACTCTCGAGCCGTGTTTACAGGAAATAAAAAATAAAGCATGGCCCGCGCGCCTTGTTTATTCACGGTTGAAAAGTTTACTTCTGGTAGTGCGGCACATTCCAGCTCTTTGGAACGGAGCTGGTGTAAAGACAGAGACGGTTTGCAGCAAAGGAAGAAGGTGACACACAATCCCTTTAGCATGATGGCTTCACCTGATTTCTCAGTCTGACCACTGTCAGTACATAAGTAAAAGTTTGCGATGACCAGTTCATCTTTTAAAGCTTTGTTTGCTGTCGACCCGTCCACAGACTCGTCCTTAATACTCAAGTCTTGCACTGCTTTAAACCTAGCAGGAAGTTGGGTTCATTACTTTCCTGTGACTCCCCAACAGTAGCTAACTGTGTTTTTTCAGTGTTCTAACAAAAAAAGCCACCAGGGAAAAAAAAGATCTCTCTGTGGCCCACATGTCCCCATACGCAGCTGCACAATCTCAAGACACTGCATTGCTGTTGGTCTACCGTCTACAACAGTACATACACACATATAAACAAAATGATCTGAATCTAAATAAACTGATCTGATTAGAGAGAGAGAGAGCCCTCCCGTGTGACTCACGTCTGGCCCAGGGTCACCAGGCTCTCCATCGTCTCCTTTGGGCCCAGGAGTGCCCCTTACACCCTGAAGAGGAGAGAGAAGTTTTAATGTACCCGTTGTCTCACTAGCCTCCATCCCTGCCCCCCCCCCCCAGGTGTGACTTGCCAACAACCTTTCTGCTGAAGCCCAGGATGGCTGCGGATCATCCCGTCTATGGACTGCACTGCCATAAATACCCCAGTTCACATGCCCTGCATTCTGCACCTCAGTGCATGCTTTGTGGGCGCAATGTCTACATTTTACACACTTACCGGCTCCCCGGTATCTCCTCTAGGCCCTGGATAACCCTGTGAGGAAAAACAGGTGAATTACTGTGAGTTACCATTTACATCTGGATTATATGATATATACTTATACCTTATATACTTATATATATATATATAAGGTGAGTAAACCAGTCGTTAGGGGTTTTTTTGCTTTCCACATTTCATATTCCCACATTTGGATCATTTGAATTAAAATTACTTGGAAGCCGTGACATCCTGCAGTCCCATTTCCTGGAGCCCCGTCTTCTCCCTGCGGGGATAAACGAGTTAAGATTCTCCATGTCACCCTCCCGCAGTGTGGCTTAACAGGCTTACTGCACGTTAGATTTTGATTAATTGACTTTTTGTCATGTGGGTTATAAACAGACTGGCTATGGGACTAAGCTCAAATGATCTCACGTCATTAATTTTCTGTCGCTATACTGCATAAGGAAACCAAGTCACTCTCTGTGTTGCATCCTTTTGGCAATAAAGTTAGATAATTCCACATCCATATTCTTTGAAATGGCCTTACATTACAGAAGAAGACATAATATTTCATTATACAAATCAAATTATGACAAATTATAAGCGTGGAAGCTGTTTATGCCTGTTGATATCCTTTTACAAAATTGATCCCACTCCAAAGACAAAGGCTATGGGAGACACATGACTGTGGGATGGATATATTCTGACCCATCCACTCAGTCAGAATGAAGGTTCAATGTTTGAATGAAGAGGCTTTAGTTAATGGGCCTGTTTTATCAGTGGTGACCAGATATGAGCCACGGATTTGGGAATCCCCTATCAGACTGTGAAATCCTGTGCCATGCACGGTTCTTCAACCCTTCCAGTAAGATCATGTCAGAGAGAAAATCGGGAGAGGAATGTTACTCACCCTGTCACCCGGTTGTCCCCTGTCCCCTGGGGATCCTTTCACTCCCCTTGGCCCCTTTGGCCCCTGAAGTAGGGGGGAAAGGGCTTGCCATTAGCAAAGATCTGACTTTGCATGGCTAACAGATCATCGGACCTCCAACACGGCTTTGCCTTTAAATCAACCAATTACACAAAATATCCAAATACACCAAGGGCCACATTATTCGATTCAACAGTTCCACATGAGAAAGCAAAGGATTGAACTCAAATTGGAAGTCTGTGCAAATGAACGAGGGCATTGCTTTGAAGCCAGGGAATAATTTACCTCTGGTCCTGGGGCGCCTTCATTGCCCCTGTACCCCATTAATCCTGGCCGCCCTGGTTCACCCTAAAACAGAACAGGTGGAGCAAAACAACAGCCTGTACATTTACCAAAAAACAGCACTGAAGGTTTAAAAAAAATGTAAATAACAAATGGAAAACAGAGAGATTGGTCTTAATGAAAATCTTGCTGTTTCCTCATACTCAAGAATAATACTGTAAAAAGTTATCCAAACATAGGTAAGTCATATTTTAACAGTTTAAAATGAATTTATGACTCTAGCTGTAACAATCTGAAAAAAAAGTAATTATAAAAAAAAAGTAATTTATAATAGTAAAAATATTGTTCATTTTTCTGTATAATCTCTTATAAATGTCCTTTCCAGGTATTTGTCAGATGGAGTAATTCGGGGTAGAGGATTTGGCAGGAATATGAGTTTTGATTCTGGTAAATTTCAACACATTTTTGGACTGGTGTGGTGTTTCTACATCCTCTCGAACTGTCATCATTTTTTTTTATTTTAGCTTGAATTCTGACTCGCTGTCCCTCAATATATTCCTTGGAAAACTGTTCAACAAATCTCAAATGGAGCTAAAACTCAATTTCAAACAGAATCAATAATTAACAATCATTAAAACCAGAAATGGTGATGTGCCTCCAAAATTAGTTACTTTATAATGAATCAAATATGGTTTTATATAATGTGTATTTACAGTATATACACATTATATGGCTAAAAGTATGTGGACACTGTTTCTGTATGAAGATTGCACGGCTCTGTCATCAATACTATACACCTGTGCTTGGGATGCCTCATTTACCATTTTCTTTTAAAGGATAACAAAACATCCCAACAGGAACAAGTACCTTGATGTACTATTGTTAGATGACCAGATTCGTCATACGCACGAACACTGGCTTAGCAAGCACCACACCTCCCAGAGGGTTGTTGAAGCAAATCAGCTATAGTGATTCAAAAGCCAAAAAGCTTGCCATGGGGGCGTGTTTCACACATTCCAGTGCAGCCCATCTCTAATTAAACCCATCTGAAAACCTTTCAAAAAGCAGTAGTCCATAACACACCGTAGGCTGCAGACAGGTAACACGACAATTGAGTTACCTATTCACCACAGGCAGCAGACAGGCTGGGTTACCTACGCACGTATAGGTCTGAGATCCCTAAATAATATAGACTGCAGACAGACAACACATTGGTTTGAGTTACCTATGCACATATAGATCAGAGATCCCTACTCGCCATAGGCAGCAGACAGGCTGGGTTACCTAAACACATGTGACCTTACAGTACCCACCACATACAGTACAACTTCAGCTGATTCTCACTCAGGTGTCTCACTCCTTCAGTACAGAGCTGTGCTGTTAAAAGCAAAGCCCTTAGAGGGACAGCGCATTGCTTACAACTGTTTCTAGAGAAACTCTAATGTGGGGGATGTCACTCTGATCTGGGGGTCGTCACCCTGATGTGGGGGATGTCACCCTGATCTGGGGGTCGTCACCATTATATGGGGCCATCAACCTGATGTGGGGCCATCACCCTGATGTGGGGGCAACGCTCTGATGTGGGGGATATCACCCTGATCTGGGGATCGTCACCCTTATGTGGGGGATGTCACCCTGATCTGGGGATCGTCACCCTGATGTGGGGGCAACGCTCTGATGTGGGGGATGTCACCCTGATCTGGGGATCGTCACCCTTATGTGGGGGATGTCACCCTGATCTGGGGATCGCCACCCTTATGTGGGGCAATCACCCTGACACGGGGGCAACACTCTGATGTGGGGGATGTCACCCTGATCTGGGGGTCGTCACCCTGATGTGGGGGATGTCACCCTGATCTGGGGATCGTCACCCTTATGTGGGGCCATCACCCTGACGTGGGGGCGACGCTCTGATGTGGGGGCAACATCCTGACATGGGATTCGTCACTAAGCCTTTGTTAAATGCCATGCCCCATAGACCTGATCTAGGAAGTGAAGTCGGGTCAGACGTCTGTGAGCGCCCCCTTACCGGCTCTCCATTGGGCCCTGCTGACCCCTCACGACCTTGCTCACCCCGTGGGCCTGGTTCACCCTGTTGATTAAAACAACACAGTCACTCTGCTCACTAAAGTATAATTATTCACAGATCACGTACAGTTACGCAAAAGTTAATATAGCAGCGTTAACCACTTGCTATCTCCCCCAAAGCCAATCAGCCTATCGTGTTGGAGTGATGAAATGACTGGGAGTTGGGGGGGGCACACTCACAGGGTCTCCTCTGGGTCCTCTGTTTCCACGGGAACCTTGTTCGCCCCTCTCTCCCGGCAACCCCTGGGAATTACGGACGGCATTGAGCACAACTTAGGTTTGGTTTATGCTCTTTAAATTTAAGTCTTTAATAAAATAAGCAGTAACAATTACCCTGTCTCCTTGAGGGCCATCTGATCCAGGCTCGCCCTTAAATAGAAATCACACTATTTTCATTTCTGAAGCTCTTATAATACAAAAAATTCTTCCCTGGATTGCAAGGTGTTATAAGAATAGAAAAGAAGGGAGAATTAACTTGCATCATCTCCCCTATCTCCATTGTCTCCAACTGGGCCTCTTGGTCCTCGATTGCCCTAGAGGAAAAAGCGGATCAATTAATGCAAATCTCAAGCAGCTGGCGAAGTGACGTTGTGATCTCCCAAACCCATTGCCGCCCTAGCTTTCATACTGCTACCCACAGATGTTTCTCTTTACCCAGTTCAACCAGCTCAGCATCCCCTCGTTTCCTTTACCTTGCTTCCAAGCAATCCATAGTTCCCTGGTCTTCCTACCGTTCCTGGTACCCCAGGTTCCCCCTGAAGAAGAGATAAAACGGTGGGTAGTTTTTTAGCATGGCGGATCACCAGAATCCGAGAGGTGGCACCGTGGCAGAATAGTCTGGTTCGCCTCAAGACCCATGCTAGGCATGTGAGACAGGCTGAAGGTGGCATTCTTGAAGGTGACACATCCACTCCTACACATGACCACTGACATAAAAGTAAATGTCCTTACTTTGGGTCCTTTGGCGCCGTAGGGCCCAGGGTCCCCTTTCGGACCAGGTTCTCCCTGAAATCCCTATAACATGGAACAAAGTTTTTTCTCAAATATAAACAGAAAAGACCCAAATAAAAACAGTTGGCTTCTCAAAGTTAACTAAACTGAAAAATAACCTCTACTGTGTGCTATGCTCATATAAACACAAATCCACATTACTCAGTGTAAGCAGAAACAAAAACACAGCGACAGCTCACCAAGGCACAAAACATTTTTGTCTTTTAAAGTTATAGTTTGCCTCCTGTTACAAACATTGACATTACCTATTACCCATAACTTAGCAAATGCCATTTGGGCACAAAGTTTGGCCCGGTATGGAAGTGCAGATCAACAGGACCAGTGACCAGTTGCCCAATGACTGTAAGCATTCTGGCTGAGGATTTATTCAGTTGAGGTTGTCAGCCAAGATGCCAACAATCTCGGGCATCTTGGCTGACAACGGCTTTTACACGGCTTTAGGTCTTTGTTTAAATTCAAAATGATTTGTAAGGCCAGAGTGGCGCAAAAGCCTGTCTGCAAATTTACGCGACTGTCTCCTTCTTTCCCGTTTAAAAAAAATGTATGCTACATTTGCTACGTTTTGTATCTATTTGCACTCCATTTTGACCAAAGGTTAAAAAAAGGTGGCCCATATATTTCATTTTTAACGTATATTCACATGAATTATACAACTCCCAGGACAAAGACAAACTCTGAGAATGGGCTATAGCCATTCCTGAACCGCATTACTCTGTGCTCGTCTCGGCTCACTGTATACTAAAGCATTACTCTGTGCTCGTCTCGGCTCACTGTATACTAAAGCATTACTCTGTCCTCGTCTCGGCTCACTGTGTACTAAAGCATTACTCTGTCCTCGTCCCGGTTCACTGTGTACTAAAGCATTACTCTGTCCTTGTCTCGGCTCACTGTGTACTAAAGCATTACTCTGTCCTCGTCTCGGCTCACTGTGTACTAAAGCATTACTCTGTCCTCTTCTCTGCTCACTGTGTACTAAAGCATTACTCTGTCCTCGTCCTGGTTCACTGTGTACTAAAGCATTACTCTGTCCTCGTCTCCGCTCACTGTGTACTAAAGCATTACTCTGTCCTCGTCTCTGCTCACTGTTTACTAAAGCATTACTCTGTCCTCGTCCCGGTTCACTGTGTTCTAAAGCATTACTCTGTCCTCGTCTCCACTCACTGTTTACTAAAGCATTACTCCGTCCTCGTCTCCGCTCACTGTTTACTAAAGCATTACTCTGTCCTCGTCTCCGCTCACTGTGTACTAAAGCATTACTCTGTCCTTTTCTCGGCTCACTGTGTACTAAAGCATTACTCTGTCCTCGTCCCGGTTCACTGTGTACTAAAGCATTACTCTGTCCTCGTCTCTGCTCACTGTATACTAAAGCATTACTCTGTCCTCGTCTCTGCTCACTGTGTACTAAAGCATTACTCTGTCCTCATCCCGGTTCACTGTGTACTAAAGCATTACTCTGTCCTCGTCTCTGCTCACTGTGTACTAAAGCATTACTCTGTCCTTTTCTCGGCTCACTGTGTACTAAAGCATTACTCTGTCCTTGTCCCGGTTCACTGTGTACTAAAGCATTACTCTGTCCTTGTCCCGGTTCACTGTGTACTAAAGCATTACTCTGTCCTCGTCCCGGTTCACTGTGTACTAAAGCATTACTCTGTCCTTGTCCTGGTTCACTGTGTACTAAAGAATGACTCTGTTCCCGTCGCAACTCATTCAGATACCACAGGTGTCCGAAAGCTCGGTGTGTGTTATGCACAAGGTTGGGTAAGAGTCCTCAGGCTACATTCTGGAGCACGTAAAGTGTTGCAGTCATACACAGACTGGCTGATAGAATAAACAACAGGCGACACGACAACCTAAACAATGTTCACTCACGTCAGGCCCCGAAGCTCCTTTACAGCCAGGCATGCCCGGGTACCCAGATTCACCCTGCGGAAAAGCCAGATACTGTGTGACTCTACCGCACAGCAGGGGAGAAGATGACTTGCCTAGCTGCTAGTGAAACACAACTCCTCACCAGCAGCTTTTGTTTTTAGTTAATCATAATCATACCTCATAATAGCAGATATTCTTATCTAGACAAGTTCCATTGACATTTAGTAAAGTATCTTTCTGGTGGCTACATCATCCAATTTCCACCTGGTACAAAATCCATTGCTCCAACTGTGACACTGGTAGTACTGAATAATTAGCCAGATTGCTGTTCCGTTTCCCTGCCAACATGCATCAATGGGACATAGGAGCTCGGATATTCACCTTGCGACCATCTAATCCATCCAGGCCTCTCTGTCCTTTGTCTCCCTGAGGAAGAGATAAAAAAGTTCAGAGAGACACAAAGACGAAGGCTCATCGGGTGGGAAATGTGCAGCTCAAGAGCACATGCAGATGACCTGAATACTCACCTTGAACCCTTTTGTACCCTTGTCTCCCTTGAGGAAAAAAAGAAAGAATTTGCGATATTCACCAAAATCCATCATTCCCCTCACTCCCACAATTATTAGCAGATAACTTTATGCGGCATGACCACAGCACATTTCATCCAAAGATAAGGACTTACCTTATCACCCCTTTTTCCCATCTCTCCCTGCATGAGAGCAACAAAAAAATTATTTCACACACCTCTTACTTCAGGCATGTATAAAACAGGTGAAACATGATTTAGGCAAAGCTGTAAAAAGAGTAAACGGCAATTCCCTTACCTTCATGCCTTGATAGCCTGGAGGACCAAAGTCACCTGGCAGGCCCTGTTAAAGTGGGAAGGAGGATGGCAGGGTAAGGGTGTGTAAGAGTCTGTGAAAGGGTGGGTGATTTATGTCAACCACACTACAGGCCTGCTGTTGCCACCCCACACGTCCATGTGCATGGCATGAATTGTAGTGATCATACAGGACTGGGCTGAGGTTTGGTGCTAAACCACTCAACGTGTGCATACTTCCCAACAAGCTGGCAGCACTAAACACCCAGGGTGCAGCTGTTACAAAAGATAATTCAGGGGTGTGACAGAGTTTACAGGGTGTCAATGGCCGAACCGGTTGAACAACCAGCTACAGGAACAGATCAATAGGTTCAAAAGCTACCAAGGTACAGGTACAGATCAATTAGCAGGTTTTAGCAGTTTTCATGTGGTGATTCTTTCACTTGGAGCATCCCATTTGTTTATAACCACTGCTTCCTTTTGCCTGCATGGGAGGGACTGTCCATTTCTGTGTGCCTCCTCACCCCTCAGGACCTCCCGTCGGGAGGGGAACAGTGACAATAGGCGCAGTTTTAGCCCCCCTGGCACTCACCACATCCCCGACGTCTCCCTTCTCTCCCGGCATTCCAGGTCTACCACTCTCACCCTAGTGAGAAAGAAAGTGGTCATGGTGTTAGGTGTGTCTGGATCACTTTCCACTTGTCCATGCAAAATAAAAGGCGTTATGACTGTTAAAATAAAACAGACATTTTCTTAAAGCAAGATAATTTACAGAATTAATCTGTCCCAAAAAACGCCCCCTCTTCCCCACAGTAATCTCTGAGTTGTGACTCACCCTGGATCCAGGGCTCCCATCAGACCCCTTGGGTCCAGGTTTAGCCTGAAAACACGAGACATCCTCTCATATAACAGTGTCTACACAAGGAGCAGCATGCTAAGGGATGCTACGCTAATCAACAAACGTGCCGCCGCACTTCAATGTTTTTCACAAGTCTTCTGAGCATTCCAGTAACATTTCTGTGGACGTTGCATCAATGTTGCTGTTGCGTTACGAGAATGTTATGTACTTTATTGGATTGGTGCAGGGGGGAACATTTTACCCTCGGAAACACTTACGTGACAGTCAAAAGAGCAGCACTGCAGGGATAAAGAGAACAGCACAGTTTAGCATGTGAACGCACACAAGAGAAATCAACAGAGCATTGTCAGGCGGAAGGTAAAGGAAGGCACCGTACCACATCTTCTGTTCCATTTTTCTGAAAGAAAGAAGGGAAAACATCAGTGCAGACAAGATATTCCTTATCCTCTTTATACAGATATTAGATATAACTACACATTAGTGGTGTGCAGTCCCTCCAAACCCTGAAGGGGTGGCTTCTCAAAAAACAAGAAGGAACAACAATCTTAAAGCCATATTTTATATTAACGTTATATTGATATTATTAAAACCTATCTAAATTACAATGTTATTTGTTTTGGTGGTCAATGAGTGAGTGTTGTCGGATCAATCAAAATGTTCAACTGGCCTCCACACAGAGAAACTAACTGGCTCTTTCTGTATTTCTGGAGGGCCCCCTAATGAAACTGCCTTAGAAGGGTGACAATAAAATTTTGGTTGTGCGCACTATTCATAGATCGGCAGTTGTGTGACCTTGCACATGGCTAATATTAGCTGGCTGATTTGGTCATGTTTGGTCATATTTACTAACATCATAGTTTTTTTTTTCTGTTTGTAACAAAATGTCAGGTGGAGCCACCAAGGATGTAAACCTGTGGAAAGCTTGACAATTAAGATTAGATGGGTTTGTCTTTTAATTTGTGTTACATACTTAGGAATAAGCTATGTAGGCCTGGTACTCAGCCACAAAATGTGTTACATAAAGTTCAATCTGGGCAGGAAGACATAGTCCAGCCAGGAGCAGAACTGATACTCTCAATCGCACTGCATGCCATTACCATTCATAATACAGTATAAAACAAATAGTTCTGGGGCTGTTTGCTAATTAGTTAATAAAGCGTTCTATCCTTGACTATGATAAACGAAATAATATAATAACGGTTTACTCAGTTTACCTCAATGGAAAATTATCACTATGCTGCCTCAACAACTGCCTGTTCTAATATTCAAGTGATTGCAGTGAGAAAATCGCGTAAGATAAGACCCTCGTACCGATGATGGTGCAGATAATTTGTGTGTGTGTGTGGGGGAGGGGGAGTGGGGGTTTTTGGGTCAGATGACACACTTATACTCACAATCATGTTGACAATGGTGTGGATGGTCTGGAGATTATGGGACCTGCTGCCGTCCGCCGCCGTGAAGTTCTGCCTGTAGTTCCTATCCGTGGCGATAATAGACAGCCGTGCATCCTGCGGATGGGTGAATAAAAGATACCGGCGTCAGCTTGTGACCGCTGAGTCAGGGACACAAGCGTCCCTTTGTGGTCACCGTGCAGTCTTCACTGAGGCCGTTTCTGGGTATCGTGAGCATGTGCCGCTAAGCCTACAGAGAAACCCCTCCCTTTTCTCAAACAATTTCACACTATTAGTGTACCTCTACCAACATACCTCCTGGTCCGGCGTAATGGCCACAGCGAACACCTTGATGCCGTACTGGCGGGCTTCGTTGGCAGCATCCTGCAAGCCGCCACAAGGCTCTTTGTAGCCTGTGATGGGATGTCCATCTGTCACCACGACGATGTACTTGTTCTCATTGTGATGGGAACCCCTGGAGCCAACGATATCAAATATAAGTTATCCCAGACTGGACTTCAGCACCATGGCATGTGTTTCACAGCTGTACAGAGTCTGTCATGGAGAATTACCAAATTGGCAAAAGCCCAACACAAGGCTTTGTTAGCAGCAACGTCAGGATAAAAACTGTTAATCTTGAGCTTCATGAAATGGCTGAGCAGCAACACACAAGTCTTAAGATCACTATGGACAATACCAAATGCCCACTGGAGTGATGTAAAGCTTGCTGCCATTGAACTCTGGAAAAGTGGAAACAAATTCTCTGGAGTGATGAATCACACTTTACCATCTGGCAGTCCAGTGGACAAATCTTGGTATAGTGGATGCCAGGAGAACGCTACCTGTCCGAATAGTGAACTGTTTGGTGGAGGAGGAATAATGGTCTGGGGTTGTTTTTCATGGTTTGAGTCAGGACCCTTAGTTCTAGTGAAGGGAAATCGTACAGCATACAATGAAAATCTAGATGATTCAGTTTGAGCATGAGAATGCCCCCATGTAAAAAGCAAGGTCCGTATAGAAATGGTTTGTCAAGATTGGTGTGGAAAAACTGGCCTGCAGAGCGCCCCTCAACCCCATCGAACACCTTTGGGATGAATTGGAATGCTAACATTTCCAATATAATGGACATTAACAGGACATCACCAGTGTAATGGACATTAACAGTAGAATGGACAGTACCAATACAACAGACATAAACAGAATAATGTTCAGTACCAGAATGCTAAATGCTAAATGTTTATGTGTGTTTATGTATGTGTGTGTGTTTGTGTCTGGGTGTGCGGATGTTTGTGTGTTTGTGTCGGTATGTCAGTGGGGGGGTGTTTGTGTGTTCAGGTCTGTGAGTGAGTGTGTGTGTGAGTGTTTGTCTGTCTCTCACCCGCCGAGCAACTCAGACACGGCAAACTTGATGGCGCAGTCTGTGTAGGTGCCTTTCCCAATGTAGGCGATGTTGTTCACCCTTTCCTTCAGGGCGATTTTTCCTGTCCTGATGTCTGTCAGGCCCTGGACGAGCTCCACTTCATCGCTGTAATGTAGTGCTCCGACATTCCATGTCAAGTATTGGTCACACGGCTGGCGTCTGGGGGTAGCACAATGAAACAACAAAATATGTCAGACTCGTTTACAAGTTTATATAGGTGAAAATGCTTGTTGAGTGTCTCACTTTTTAACTTATTTTGAATGTGAGTATAATCTTTGTTATCATTGACAAAAATACATAATTATTTTGATCAGATTGAGCTGTCATTTTGAATCTTCTTGATAGTTTAATTTCTGATATTTTATTCTTCACTGTCAACATTTTCTCAGTCTCATTCTGTTGTACTGTGTCACTTTACACTGATTTTTTCTCTGGAGTACTCTATGAATATTTTCCTTAAATCAGTTCTGATAGGTCTGTAGTTCCTGTGCATATAAATGCCAAATTCCGCCCGAGCATCAGAGTAATATTTGTGTGAAATGAGATGATGTCACAGCATACATGTCTTTCAGCTCATCGATGAAGGTAGTGGTGAATCGCTTGATCTGTCC
Source organism: Hiodon alosoides (assembly GCA_025775065.1). NCBI lineage: Eukaryota > Metazoa > Chordata > Actinopteri > Hiodontiformes > Hiodontidae > Hiodon > Hiodon alosoides. Next base: position 1,938 of record JAOYSI010022678.1, on the reverse strand, counting down.
GACGTAGAAATCAGGAGGTTTTGCCCTCAGCGCAACACTCTCGGACGTATCCAACACAAAGAAAAGGTCCACGGGACAATCTAGGGGTAAAAACAAATATCTATTTTATATCTATTATAGATTTTTAGTTCTTCAGACATTCAGAGATGTCCTTTTCCATTTGTTTCTCTGCACATGAAATAGAAAATTGATCCAGATAACCATTGGAGTATCACAACTCCAACTCTCTCTGTTGCTGTATTTCCTGTTAAACCAAGTGCTACTATAAAGGCCTAATAGGGCTTTGCGGAGCCACAGATGGTTCTGCTTGAAGTTCAGAAAGAGAGATTGGAGGTTACCATAGCATGGTAAAAGTGATTCTTGCCATAATTTGATGCATCAGCACTAATTATAAAAGCTGAGTTTTCGCAGTTCAAGCTGACCCTTTTCCAAAAGTCGATATATAAGTATCGCATGTGGCCTTGTTGAATCAGGGCATGTTCAGATACATTAAGGTAACAGGACGACAACAGAACCAGACTGCAGATGTCAGATCAGGAGCCAGACAAACTCTTAAGCATTCACATTGTTCTATTGCATTCATGGTAGATGAACGCCCTTTATATTTCTTTTTCAGTATAATTCTCTCACTGCCAAAATATTTACACAAATGACTCCACGCGATTCAGATAAGCCCATGGCTTCAATTCTCAGTGAGAATGTCACATCTACCTCCAGAAATGCTTGCTACATGATATATTTGAATGTATCCAGTATCTATTTTAATTATTGCTTTCAGCATTTAAATATTATTTTAAAGTCTGAAAATATTTTTTTACATTTTTTTAAATCAAGTGTTTTCAATGCATTGTTCAATCGTCTGGATGTTTTTGTTTTTGAGGGGGGTAGAGAAAGAGAAAAAACTTGGTGAGTCTGAATTAGAGAAAAGAATGTAACAAAAACAGTCCTCTACAGCGTCTGTACCCACAACCGCAGTTGTAAAAAAGACAAAATGTTAACTGACGACAGCAATGCGAAGGTACAAGGAAGGTAAACTACACTGACACACTTTCTGTCGAATCCAAATAATACATGCATTATCATTTTCTGGCGTTCACAATGCCATCAAATGCATAAACACAATCTGACCTCTGATTATTGTGACCTGACAAAAGCACCATAAAACCACTCTTTTCAATTTAGCTTGTATCAATATTGAATTATGTTTAATTTAGTATATTTGATGCAAGTTTAATCAACATATTATTTAAATAAAATAAAATAAAAATAAAAAACTCGCACCGATATTTAACTAAACTTACTTCATAAGAAACTATATTACACAGCTTCACGTGGTCTAATAGTCAATAACATAAACGACTGAACTGCAATAAAACACGAACTTTAGCGACACGGAAGGTAGAAATTAAAACATCCAATTACCTTTCGAAGCCAGTTCAGCTCGCGAACCTGCCAATATCGAAGAAACGCACAAAATCGTTAAAACAGATGTTCGCAGAACCATGATGCCGTGCTGGTGTTCACGGGATTTTCCCCGTGCCTTAAATAAGGTGAATAAAAAAATACAACACTTAAAAGTAAAAAGCACCCGTTTCAACGAATTCTTCAATTTTCCCGGACAAAAAAGGATCCGGGACCAAAAGAAGACAGGCGCTCAGAGAGTGGGAGGGCAAGACGCAACCCACTCTCCCTTTGAGGGGGGCGGAGGGAGATTTAAATGGGCTTTTGGTGCTTGCAATAACGTATTGTGTTTGGCGATAATTACATTTCTGTTAGAATTTTTTTACAGAGAACTACAGTTATTACATCTATATGTATAGGGGGGGGGGGGGGGGGGGGGTTTTCACACCGTTTTTTTTTTTAAAAAGGCCCCACCCCCAAAGCCAAACAGGAATTTTTGGGGTAAAAATGGAAACCCCCCCCAAAGCCATAAAAATT
>JAOYSI010022668.1:0-34319 GCA_025775065.1 Hiodon alosoides | reverse complement strand
AAATTTTTTTTTTCTTAATTTAAAAATAAAATAAAAAAAATTCTAGTTAATTAAACAAATCTTTTTAATTTTAATTGTTGTACATTTAATAAAAAAAGTAAACCCCTCCCCCCCCCCCCCCGCTATCCACCAGGAGGAGTAATTATCTGGACAAGCCTTAGTGTTGGCCTAGAATGTTAATGAACGCTCAACTGATTACTAGCGGAACTCTGCGATAAAAAAAATAAATAAAGAAATAAAAAGACTTATTCCGTGCAGAAAACTGAAAGTGTGTCACCACTCAAGAGAGGCTCACATTAATTACAGATGATAAACCTATTACAGCTAATTCTTATTTATTTTACAGGCCACGTGTACCAGCCGTTACCAAAACAAGCGTTACCTAATAAGTAATACGTGCATAATGAGCAGCGGATATTCAATAACAGTATTTTTCATGGCTAAGAAGAGAGGCTAGCAGCCCAGTTAAAAATCCACAGGACGTACATTTATTTGAGGAATTTTACAATTGAGACTATATGGCGTTTGCTTTATCTATCTCTGAAGTCAATGTGAGTGACGTCTGGAACAGAACCGCTCCAAACATTGAAAACAAGAAGGCAGATATAGTGGGAGTCAGCAGTGATTTCAAAAGAAAAAAAAGAAACCAGTCTGAACTATGAGATATCCCCACCCTTTATAACCCACTAAATAAAAGTACCTCACCTACAAGTATAACAATAAATGTTCAGCCTCAGTGCCAGCTTATTTCTTGCAAACCATCTACTGATGTTGTGAAGTCTTTAAATCAGCTGGTGGAGTGAACAAAAATCTCAATCTTGTGTACACGACAACACATGTCTGATTGTTTTTAAAGCCAAAACAGGATAGCCAAAAAAACACACATAAACAATTACATGAATAGCTTATGCGTAACATCATTCCCAACTCAGAATATAGCTTGGTCTCAATACGCTCTCATCTATTGGCTTCACATCTGTAGTAAATGCTTCAAACAACCCTCATCTAAATTTGCTTCTAAAAGTCACTCGCAAAATGAAAAGCAGCTCAAGGTGCAATTACAGTGTGGACAATTTGTTTCCTTACATTTATTATCAGCCGATAAGAGTGGTCTGTATTATTCGGTTGTCATTACAACACAACACTTACGTAAAATGTGAGAATACGTAAGTTAATTTAAAGATAATTTATCTTTAACAGCTCAGCTTGGAGGAATACGTTCGCTTTTTTTGGACTTTCTATTCCTAGCAATAGTACTTACGAATGGTCTAGATGTGGCCAACTTGCTTTTAATATCCTGCTACGTTATGAATTTTAAATGAGAATTCAAATATTCAAATACCCATTCAAACTCCAATATGAATAAGAATATTACCGTTACTGACCCAAGTACTTTTTTTCTACATATTATCCTTTCCAAAAGTGTGATGAGCACAGGAGACCTCTATTTATATGATGTTAGGGTTTTTATTTTTAAACTGTGACAACGTCTTCAAACGTTGTCTGGCTTTATTTTATTCTGCATTCTGCATTCTGCATTAACCTGTACCTTTGCAGGTACTCTGCAATCATTCTCTGTGTACAGGCATAGTTACATCAAAAAAAAAAAACCTCACTGTCACCCGAGTGGCACAAATCGCAAAAGACTCGAGCACTTCTTTTTCTCAATAGATTCGCCCCTTAATAAGTGCAAAAATTCTCATTGCAAATCTTAATGCGTTGCCATGTTCTTACACCCAACAGTTCCTTTGATTATTCTGTGCAGACGGTGGTTCAGTATTAACTTTTTAGCCCATCCACAGCCGTTTTAGACTTGCAGATGCATTTGTAGAAGGACGTGAAATGAGTAACACGAGCCACTCACTGAAGATTCTCCTAAATGCATGGAAGTATGTTCAAATTATCCAGGTCGAAAAAAAAAGGAACTACACTATGACTGCAAGCACACTCAACGCAGTTACTTACAACAAATCCCATTTATATCAGGCAACTGTAAATTTCCCATAAACAGGATTTGAGAAGCATCAATTTCCTAACATAGACACTCCAAACTGTTTATTCTGCGTGCGTTTTGGAATCCCTTGAGGTTTCCTGTTTGTGATAAAAACCAATCTGACAGTTTACAGTCGGCAACCAACAAGACAACATTAAGCACTTGAGTCAAGGGACTGCAAGTAACCATTTTAGCAATAGCCTTTTAAAACTTTGCGTTGAATTGTCCACATAAAGGTAAACAGTGTTATACACTCATCCATCCATACATCCGTACATACATACACCAACTCTCATAAACAGGTTCTCGTCAGCGAACTAGCAAATATAAATGTTTGCCTGTGTCGGTTTGAGGCACTGGAAGGATGTCAAGGTAATAATGGGCTTGAAACTAAGCGGTGATAACATCACGACGAGTGTAATTGAATCCGCTCCGTCAGAAAGACAGAGCCGTTGTCACTGCTCACGCAGCAAGCAGAGGTTTCTGGCCCTGCCCCATGCAGCAGCTTTTAATTAAAAACTCCAAGCCATTCAACGAGTGGCCCAGCCGGGGCTCCACAGAAGAATGCCCGCTTCATTCTGCTGAGACTTTCATTCTGAGGCCATTCACTCTGAAGTTAACGGACAAGTGCTCCGGGAGAGCCGGGCTCCACAGTAAAGGCCTTATGTGGCTCACAGAGCTGATGCATGGGCCCAGATCCACCTCATTCTTCCATAATGACCATTTTTCAGCAGTGGGCTACTGTGATTCCACATGAAGGGCTCTCCAGAACATCAAGAGCTAGCAAGCTCTCTATACAAACTAAACCTCCGCCATACGTTCAAAAGGAGAAAGAGATTTTGCACACACACACACACACACACACGATATGCAGTGATGAAATGAGCATTGATTGGTGCTCCCACTGGAGGGGAAAACTTGTATATCTATAGACTAGTGACTAACACATGGGAGGCAGGGCCTCAGTGCATTGTATATGGGGCAGCTCTGTTCCTGAAGGATCACTCATCTCCATAGATTCGGTTTACATTTTGCCGTTTAATGTTTCGGCTTTTGCGTTCATTTTGAAGCTTAGATTTAAATGCAGTGTAAATAGAATGGAAAGAACTTAAACATCCACATGACCAATCACAGTTGAGTTCTCCTCCGCCCCCCAGTACCACAGGGTCATCAGGTATATTAGAACAATATCACACATAACCAAGTCCATCCACATCTATTAACTATTGCTTTTCTAATTTTTCCTACCTCAATCATAACTGAACTATGAAGCCGACTCGTAAACAAGCACCCTTTCAAGTGATGTCTCCCAGACTCATTCCCCTAGGCAACAATGCAGGTTTCAAATGCCTCAAATGTTTTACACCAGCAATATCACACAGGTCACAAATTTCTCACAAATGCACGTGTTACAACAGAGAGTGGGCACAGAGCAATCCACCATTGAAAATATGTCACTGTATTTTAAAGTGAGATCATTATTGCAATTATACTGGAATTCAGTGGAAAGAAACACCACTGCTTTATAAGTATTAAAATTAAAGTTATGTTGTTCTTCTAATTTAATTATTTGGTTCTAGGCACAAATTATTATTTTAAAAGTATGTAAAAGGAACAACTATACAGGCGGCGGTTTTCACAACTATTGGAAATTCGTATGAAAATGCTATGTGCAAATATATTCAACATTTTATTTAACGGTTAATATCTCGGCTATAGGCTAATGACTATTGTTACAGCCAGAGCACAACATAGCCACACAGACACGCACGCAGTCATTTCTACAGCTTTCAGCATTGACTTCATTTAGTGGAACACGAAAGCAATCATTATGCTCCCTGTTGAAATAATCAGAGCTCACATAACCAGGCAGCTAGCTAACTAACTAACTAACTAAATATGAAATTTATATTAAGGTAGCTTGCTAATAAAAGTAACAACCTCCATGTGTTTTATAGAATATCGTGTAGATAACGAACAGCTGTATTTTGTAGTCACTGTAATAAAAGCAATGAAAATGAGAACCTTCTCACTGAGTTTGACGACCTGATCCATCTTTTCTTCGTCTTGTAAAAGATCCCGCAGCTCACTGGTGTTAAGGACCCTAAACCCATCTGGGTTAGAGTTTGGGTCCCGCTTGTGGGACATTCTGATCCTTCACACCGGCTCAAACGACTTCGAAAACAACCCCGTTCGGTTTCATTCCGCTTGCTTGCAGCGGTACCCACTAACACTTATATTGAAGACGACCGCGAAGTGAGAATTGCACGCCGCTGTTGGCGGAGACAATGCAAGTTGCTGTGACACACTACATTCACTGATTGTAATGCCACGGACTGCCACACGAAGGCACAGTAGGAAGAAATGCATATAAAAACCGAACATACGTGATGGTAACGTTACTTAATCTCCTACATTAAACTAGAATATATTTTTTCTTAAATGCAAAACAATAAAAATTGTGTTAAAAAAGTGTTATGATATTAATAGCAGTGAAATTAAACGGATAAAACGGGAAACGAAAACGACAATAAAAAAATAAAATTAGTTCAATACTTAGACTTTATGTGTTATAATAATGCTACATTTTTCCTACTTTCTTTAATGAAAATCAATATAACAAAAATAAAACTACATTTCCCAAGTCATTTTAATACATTTTAAAGTTACTATTCATTAGGGTCTCTTTTGATTGGTGATTAGTATTTCGGATGAGAGTTAAGGTTGTTTCTATTGGTAGATGTCCACGAGTCGTCATTTTGGTAAAACTAAAATTGCGCTGAAAATGGCGGCGTTTTCTGGAGAGAGGTGGAGAGCTGAGTTACCGGGGCATGACATATTTATTAAATTGCGGGAGAAGCTTTATTTGGAGCCCCAAGCAAGTAGCAGGAGACTTGCGAAAAACCTTACGTTTTGCTTGGCTGGAGATCTATTTGTGTGGGACGACGCAGACTGTGTGTTTTACACAACAAACCTGAGACAGCAGAACTCGGAGACCTCGGATAATGCAACATATCAGGTTAAATTGCGAGCGATTCAGATTTACTGTTACCACATTTTAAAATAGTTTGTGACTTTTATTTAAATATATTGATAATGCTTTAGTTTTTTTGTAAAACATGCTAGGCTAGGACTTGCTGGACTATATATTTTAATTCGGCCAACATCCAAACACGATATATGCTATTTGCCTGTAGTGTCCCTCGTGCTCATTTGGCGTTTATTTAGATAAAAAACAACGATAAAATAATTCTAGCCGTTGTTCGAATAGTTTACGGTTACCTAAGCAGTGTCTTGTTGGTTTTCTGCAAGGGCTAATTATGTTGGTGTAATTTTTTCTAAGAAGATTTTAAGATGTCCTTTCTGCTGTTATTTTTCTGATGCTATTTTTCCTTCTCTTAAAACTTGTCAATCTATTGTATACTGAACAAGTGCTCTATGTCTCAAACTACTTTGATTGAAGGGACGACGATGGAAGATTGAGATTCCCCTGATTCGTATAGCTAACAATAATTTAGAGACGGATCATATGTCAAAAAGTGACAGTCGAATCTCTCTCTCCAGACTCTGCAGTGCACCAACCCACCGCGGTTCGAGGTTTGCGAGGTGCTGCTCAGCCCCAGCCAGTACCATGTGGCTCTCATTGGGCAGCGTGGCGCTATGGTTCTAGAGGTGCCACAGCGATGGGGAAAGAAATCCCAGTTTGAAGGCGGGTGCAGCCGAGTCAACTGCAAGTGAGTTTCATTTTACTGTCCAACTGTTGCTACTCATCTATATGTGTTATGAGCAGCATGTGTTAAAGTATTTAAGTGCAACTTTTAATATAGAATCGCAAGTTGCAATCCTCTCATGCGAAACCCCCAACTATATTTCAATCCCATCCAAGAAGGTGTGATTTAGAATGGGTTTAAAAAAAAAAAAAATTTCAGATAAATTCTCAACATCCTTTCCCAGGAAGAGCAGTGCAACCCTGAGGAACCACCTGTATTCACAGTTAGCCTTTTATTCTCAGTGATCAAGGGCACCGCCGTTTCTCACATTACAGACAAGGAAGGAAATCTCACAAGGTTCAAGGAAGGAATTTTCCCGGCTACATTTTTCAGTTCCTATCTTTATTATTTTATTATTTTTAGAAAGTCTATACTTATTCCACACAGTAATAATAATTTTAAAAGACGGAACCCCCTGCCATTTAATGGGCATTGATTCAGCCCTGCAGGGTGACCTGGTTGGTGGGATCTGTTATCCACAGCATCTTTGTTTTCCCTCTGTCAGGACGATCCCTGTGGCTGAGCGCTTCTTCACCAGCTCTGGCTCAGTCACCCTCCGGCACGCTGCCTGGTACCCCAGCGAGACGGAGGAACCCCACCTGGTGCTACTGACTTCCGACAACACCCTCAGGTATACCAGCTGCCTCGCCGTCGCCCCTATTTAGAACCCGCCTGTAGAAATGGAATACGCAGTGTCAGGGCGGGGGTATCAAACGCCGGTCGCAGGGTCTGCGGTTTGTCATCTGTCAGGGCCGAGTTTTTAATACAAATAATTATTCAAATTAAGATCTGGGGTAGTACAGCAACCTAATAATCCTAAGGTTTAACACCTCTTGGGTAGGGTAATGCTAAATGCAAAAATGGGAGGAAGGTAAAAATCGAGCTAGTTGGGAGACGGACAGCTTTGAAACTATGTGGGCTATGAACCGCTCCGCTTCTGGGTTCTGGGTCCTCTACCTGTTTCTGGTGCCCTGTTTGCAGATTCTACAGTCTGAACGAGCCTCAGACGCCAGCGCGTGTGCTGTCCTTGTCCCAATCGGAAGAGGAAAATACTGTTAACACACGAGGGTAAGCCGTTTCGCTGCATCTTAACCACAGACCCCCGTAGTGGTCTGAACCTCTCAGTGTTACGCGTTGTATTATAAACTATGGGGTCACATGATGTGCTCAAAACAAAAGGATAATATTGGTTAATCGTATGTTAATGTATATTTTTGGTATCTCCGGCCACATTTTAGGCAATTACTCTTATCAAGCTGGGAAAATGATCTGGAAATTTCCATTGCGTTGTAAGAGAGCACTTGGTGGCAATCAATTGTGACAACCACTCTATATATCTGCAAAGAGTCTTGCGTTCCAATCAGAAATTTAAGACTAACTTGCGGCGCGAGAATGTTGGAGGTGATGGCCAGGATTGTTTCTGGCGCGCTTTGCACTCGCCTTGCCCTTGCCCTTGCCTTGCCCTTAAATTCCCTCAAAACGGCTGAAATAACATAGCAGTCACGATAGCATTCGATGTTTGACTAGTGTTAAATAAACACTACCCCGCCCATGCTGCAGGCGTTCATATGCTGCCTCTCTGGGGGAGATTGCTGTGGCGTTTGACTTTGGGCCAGTGGCTGGCACTCCTCGACAAGTGGTGGGCCGTCGCGGAAAGGAGGGGACGTTGGCATACCCGCTCTATATCCTGTACGAGAACGGCGAGACCTTTCTGAGCTACACCAGCCTGGCAAACGGGTAAACAGTCTACGTCCTGTTTATGTGTCATAATCATTTTTTTTTTGTGGCTTATGAGAAGCTGTCAGATTTGTTGTTTTTTTGTGCAGTAATGACGTATTGTAAAGTTTAGATGGTGGCTCTGTTTGCCCCTACAGCGTTGGCGGTGTAGGGAAGCCTCTCGGGCCGCTCCCCATGTACCCAGCAGCAGAAGACAACTACGGCTATGACGCTTGTGCCGTGAAGTGCCTGCCCTGCGTGCCGAACATCCTGGTCATTGCCACCGAGTCAGGCACCCTGTATCACTGTGTCGTGCTGGAGGCAGAGGAAGAGGAAGAGACTGGAGTGAGTATAAATATTCCAGTCAAAAACGACTTTTGGGGGGGGCAGGAATGATCTCATCACACTCTAGGGTATTTTTGTTCTTTTAAGTTAAAGATTTTGAGACTGCTGGTAAGGGTTGCACGTCCGTTAGACAAGCGTGTTGTTTTGTGTGTATCGCTTGTGTCTAGACGGTGGAGAGGTGGGCACGCGGATCTGTGGCTGTCCCCTCGCTTTACGTGTTTGAGTGTGTGGAACTTGAACTCACCCTCAAATTGGCTACCGGGGAGGAGGAGGAGCCAGCGGAGTCTGACTTCACCTGTCCAATCAGACTTCACAAAGGTAAGGCTCGTGTGCCAGGTTGCACACGTGCAAGGAGCTACGCTGAGCAAAAACTTGATGCAATGACGTTGTCTAGTTGCAGGGAGCACTTCACTTTGGATAAGAAGTTTTTTTTTTTTTGTGGAGAGAATGGCCCCCCTCTCTGCGACTCCTTCTGATCGTAGTGGGCCAGTAAGGGTCAGGAACATGCCGTTACACTGTGACTGCCTTAAAATGTGCCCAGCGGTGCTTCCAAGGCTGTTGCGCGCTAGCTGGACCTCAACGCTCCTGAAGGCGTGTCCATTGTGCTCCACCTTCTGGTTGCAGATCCCCTGTGCCAGTACAGGTACCACTGCACCCATGAGGCAGGTGTGCACAGCGTGGGGCTCACTTGGTTCAACAAGCTGCACAAGTTCCTTCAGTCCGGTGAGTTCCTGGCCAGCTTTAGACTGTACGTCCTTTTCCGCTTTGTTGAGATACGAGTCAGTCTGAGTGTCTGAATACGCTAAACGACAGAAATTAAAAAGCTCCTGGATGATACTGGACCGCCTTTTTAAAAGCAGTGAACGGTAAGTTAAAACTACATTTCCCCACCACCCCTTATCTGCATCTCTGTGTCTCTACAGATGAGGAGGATAAGGACAGTTTACAAGAGCTGGCCGCCGAGCAGCGCTGCATTGTTGAACACATCCTCTGTACCCGGCCGCTCAGCAGCAGGTAGAGGGCAGTGTGTGTCTCGTTAAAGAACCCTGTGAATGTGCCTTGCTGACTGCGTTCGACAATCATTTCCTACTGACATATAGGCAGAGGACAGTGGTTGGCTCAGCCCATCATTTTGTGGCAACATTTTGTCTTAACTGCTCTTGTTCTAGCCCACTCTAATCACAAGATCCCTTAAGAGGACAAGTATGTAATAATAAATGGTGTCAAATTATTTCTGGTTTTTTATTTTATTCCCTCTCTGACCCCAAGTTGCTCAATCAGTTTTTGCTAAAATATATATTTTTTAATCCTTTCTCAACCCTTTTATATCACCAACTAATTTCCGATTTAATTTCCAGGTAAAATCTAAAAATGCACAATTTCCTGTGCTGACAGGCAGGTCAGGTCAGGCAAAAATACAACCCAATGCAAAGCACATCAGGGTGTTGCATTACAGGATACTATGAATTTGTCATGCCATAATGAAATGCAATGCACGCATTTTTAAACTACATAAGCTTAATTATTCTCATATCAGCTTAATTGCTTTTCAAGACGAAAACAATTTGATAAAGGATTGTTTATCGACATTAGTGTTATTTAAAATGGCATTGAAATACTATAATGCAATTGGGATGGGGGGGTAAGAAGAGAAATTTAGCTTGTATCTTTTAATGTGTGTATTGTATTTCATTATGGCACAACAAATTCGCAACATTCTGTTGTGAACTACATTTTAAAATTTAAGCACAGTATTTTATTTGGAAATATTGCAAATGGCTTTATAATGCTAATTGTGTAGAGCTAATAAATGAATAGAGCTTTTACATTCCCCATTATGATGTCCCCTGCCTCTGTTTGCCACATGGCCTTTCTGTGGCTAAGGCACCCTGGGATAACCTGGTGTGCTCGCACGCCAATGTTCTTTACAACAAGGGCAGTGGCTCTTCTGGGCCGTACGTATTTTGGATATTTGACTCCTCTGACATGGTAGCCAAAGGGATTTCTCTCTCTCTCTCGCTCCCTCCAGCACGTCGGCGCCAGTTCGAGGGTTCTGGATCGTGTCCGACCTGTCTCTGGGAGCCACCATGATCTGCATCACCAGCACCTATGAATGCCTCCTGCTGCCTTTACTGTATGAACCTGGCACACACGCACGCAGTCCTCAGGGCTGTTTTTAGTTCTCTGCACACTGCTTCATCCTGCGCCAATGGATTCTAATGCTTATTTTCTGTTGTGTTTTTGTTTGCGTTGTAGGAGTTCCATTCGCCCACCCTCCCCTCCTCTGCTTTGCTCCCAACCAGGGGTGGGGCCTGGAAGCTCTCCTCTGCGTGGATTGGCCGATGACTCATTTGAGCAGCACATACGTAAAATTCTAGCGCGCAGCTCCACAAATCCACTTTTGCTGAGGTAAAACTGCCATGACTGCACCGTAGAACCAGACAGAGGGCTTTAAAGTAATCCATTTTATTGGAGCATTGGTAGTTAACCTGAGGAACTGCAAGAACCCTGATGCGCCACATAATTAACGTGATGAAAATTTGGCAACATAATTCTGTATACACTATCCAAGCCAAGATTGACTTTGCATCCCCTAGCCGAGTATATAATGGAATTGTTTTTTGCGATCTGACACTACCCTGGCCAACTGACGTCCTGTGGTTTAGATCAGGGGATCCGGACTCGTCCTCTCCGCCCCCCGAGTGCCTCCAGCTGCTGAGCAGGGCCACCCAGGTGTTTCGGGAGGAGTACATCCTCAAGCAGGATATGGCCCGAGAGGACACACAGAGGAGGCGAGTGTCCCCTGAGGAAGGGCGTTTGAGTGTGTCTGTCCGTCCTCCTGGCTGATGGGGGCGAATGTGGCTGATTGTGTAGCAACTGTCTTTCCCAGGGTAAAGCTTCTGAATGGCCAGAAGACCAAACAGCTGGAGGATCTGGCTCTTTGCAGAGAGGAGAGGTGCGTGTGACAAATGCATAACAAAGGGGAACAAATTACTGGCTTCAGAAAGTGCCAGTAATACCTGGCCAGTGCACTTGTTATAACTGTGTGGTTAAAGAGGAAAAAACGACGTGCTTGAGGAGTGAAATGCTCTTTTTTTCCATCCCTCTTTCCTTTGCGCGTCGTAGGAAAAGCCTTCGAGAAAACGCGGAACGACTCGCCGATAAATATGAAGACGCCCGGTATCGTCAGGAAGCCATAATGAACAGGTTTACTTTTCTTTTACAACTTTTTACCAAAAGCAGTAGCCTAAAGCCCTTACCGACCTGCTGTCTGTTTTACTTTATCCTTTACTCGCCTTGCTTGCAAAATGTGAGTAGTGTACCTCCCTGTCGCGCAAAGTGTCCTCCAAAGAACACGAAACGACAAACTGAAGCAATGTGAAGAACATAGTTTATGCAGAAATTAAAGCACTTTGTTCATCTATCTGACACGTGCACGCACACGCATATATTTATCAGATTTATTTGTATTTATCAGACGCTCTTCAGGGTTCAGTTTGTGAACACTGGGCGGAACCATGTGGTTTACTGCTATAAGACGGGAAATGTAGTGTGCGTGACCTCTGGGACTGGCTGATACAAGCTACAGTTGGCAGAGTGCCGTCATATTGGGTAGGCTCCTCAGAGTGTTGTTAGTCAGCATCCACTGTCTGTTCCTCAGGCACTGAACCTCTAATGTTGCCTGAGTGCCTGAGGGTCGTAAAATGACAAGGGGCTCCAAGGCAATTAGAGACCATTCAAACTACTGCTTCACCCTCCCTGTGTGCTGAAAAGATTCGTAGCAAAAGCCAAGAGGAGAAGGTGGTTGATGATAATTGGGGATTCTAGGTATTTTACGTATGGTTTGTGAACACCAGTTCCCTCTGTGACAGGGTGAAGCAGGTGCTGAGCAGTCTGCGAAGTCAGCTGCCTGTGCTGTCGGACAGCGAGAAGGACATGAGAAAGGAGCTTCAAACCGTTAATGACCAGCTACGCCACCTGGGGAATGGCATTAAACAGGTCAGCTCATTGTGAACACTCTAAACCTGTCCACAGAATCTACACGTGCTTAAACCTAGTCCTTTCGTCCTTAGTCTCCCAAATATTTTTTGTTCTGAATGGCATGGTTGTACGGTAAGTTTAGTTAGTTCTTGACAAAATATATACTGCTTTATGTTTTGCCTTGGAATGACTGTACTGATCTCAGCACCTCGTCCCCAGGTCAACATAAAGATGGAGTACCAGCAGAAGCAAATGGAGAAAGGCTCCTCCCCAGCCAAAGCCAGCATTGCCCTCAGTGCCCACCAGAGGAAGTGTGTTCAGGGTGTCCTCAAAGAGCAGTGAGTATCCCCCTTCCCCCACACTTTCCTTCAGCTGCTGGCTCAAAGTCAGAGGTGGAGTCCTGTTAGATTTGTTTCCCCTTCATAAATGAGCTCCGCAAGCAGCAACAGACCATGGCCCCACACCCCCCGGGCGCTATTGTCGTTTGCAGTTTGTCCCGATCTGCACATGGCATGCATTGACAACTTTCTTTTCTCCCAAGCCACTTCTGATATCCTGTGTTTCAACAGGGGGGAGCACATTGCGGATATGATGAAACAAATCAAGGACATCAAGAACCATTTCAGTTTCTGAGGTGCACCGCCACCCCAGTTTCACATGCCCAGACTTCACCAACAGGGACTGGATCCTGTGAAGTCTTGAAAAAACTGTTGCTTAGCTTACCCACCTGATAAGTTCAGTTTCTGTGTATCTTTATTATTTAAGACCTTACAGAACTTGTTGAACCGTAAACCACCCAGTGATAAATTTAAGATATACGCACGGTTATATTTTCGTATTTTGAAATGCATTTCAATTCTAGAGACAATGTTTTTGTATACAAGTTACCACGGTCTTATACTTGTGCAAATTTCTCTAATTGGAGAATAAAGTTAGCATTTTGTACAGTTTCTCACCGGCTGTTTTGCTGTTGTCCAATGCTCATTACTACCTTAAGAAACCATACTAATGAAGTGTCTGCCTTAAGGGGACTGAACTACTGAATGGTGATGACTATGTGTTACACAGACAGTGGCTAGTGAATCATCCTGAAATTTTCGAACTGATTCTCCCTCTGCAGTACGACTAAAATAGCTGTTATCTTGTACAGCTAGGGAATTTGTAGGGGTGAAGGAAAAAATGTATGTCCTTGTACTAATTTGTTTCTTCTTTTCCTATTTGTGGTATATCATTCCTAATTTTACATTTACATCTTGATTTGTAACAGTCCTCCTGTTAATAAAAGCAGCTAAGTACCTGGTAGACACTTAGACAAGTAATATTACGGAACATTTTGCAATGTTGAATTCTAAGTCGACAAAACCATCCACATTTGAATTGCGTATGTCTATACTTGGATTTAAATAGGTTTTTTACCAAAGCAAGATTGGGGAATTAAAACGCAGAAAACCATATGCCCAAATTACAATCTGGTTTATTAGATATATACAGAGATATGTACACAGTACAGTATGTAAATTAGCAGGGGCTCCCCCAGCAGCAACAAAGCATGCGGACAGTAATGTTAAGCAGGCTGTTCTTAAAGCTGAGATTCCCCACACTGGTCTGCTTTGAGAGACACCGGATTAGTAAACTACCTGGTCCCTCAGTTTAGAGCAGAGATAGGAGTCTTAGTCGGAGGCCTGCAGGTTTAAGAGTTACTTTTCGATTAGTGACTTTACTCTCCCTTAAGGTATAATGACAGATTTAACCATATAGGCTAAATGGGGTAAAAATGAACTGACTTAAAATTTTCAACTATTAAAAAAAAAGGGGGGAGATTATTTATTAGGAAGATTTAGCAGACTGATTTATATAGGGATTTGCATCTTTAAATTTTGTCTTAATTCCAGAGGGGTCACATTATACATTCTGATGACTTTGAAGGAAAGTGTCCTTGATTTGGGAACCTCAGCTTTAGCAAGCCATGTTGTTTATCACTCTGTAAACAGAACTGAAGAACCAAGACATCCAAAAATTACAGAAAGATTAACCGAAAACTTAAGGAACCCAAATGTCTATTGGGGGGAAAAAAGTATCTTGTGCTCAAGCCAACCACATACTTAAGAACATATTTGGGTGGACCTCCATGAGTCTTTACAGCATGAAAGAGCTGACAATTTTTTTTAAGTTTCTCTTTTGGATCACGTTTGTTATGGTAGCGCATAATTACTATGCATGAAGGAAACGCTAATGTGTTAAAGTTCAATTATGGTCAGTTGTGGGTTAGCAAATTCTCATGCATCAAATTTGCAGTATCTGGGAAAAGTCTGACTATCAGCATTGAATAGTGTCACTCCAAGATTTAGTCCTAACAGAATTGGCCCGATTCACTATTCCTGTACTTGGGTTTCACTTCTCGCAGAAGAAATCCCCTAGACAGACCTTAGAGAGCAGTGTGCACAGTCTCGCAGTACAAGGGACAGATGCTTCGTTGATGTTAGAGCGGTCAGCTTTTTGTCAAATCTCATTTTTATCTTGAGTAGGACAAGCTGTCAAGCAAATTCCTCTCTTTCTGCTCATTTGTTATAACTACCGACTGTAGTGTAGTATCTCATTTTATATATCAAAACCCTCAACTCACCGCTAGCCACCCCTACGAGCAATGGTCTCGACAATTATTAATTTCAAGGGATACTTCGTATTGGCTTTGTTTAAGATCTTAGTAGTCATCTCATCGTATTACCTTTCATAATACCCATCCGCTCACACTAGGATTCAATAATTCATATATGATCAGAATGTATAGTTGACCATTTTAAACAGAACTGTGCCCAAGAGATGCAAGTTAAGATATATCAACCATAATCTGGATTCATCATTATAATCCTGAGTAAAACCAGGGCTGATAATACATTTTGAATAAAAATTAGCAGCATAGCACTAAAAAAAAAAAAAAAGCATTTTCCTCTCTAGTTTGTTCCTGACAAAAGGCAAAACAATGAATCGCGCGGAGCGATCAGCGCGGTCTCAAAAGGCTGTCACACTAAACCAGAACTCACACCACCTCAACTGATCCGGACTGAACCAGAAAACTTTTTGGTCTGGATTAACTCCACACGACCTCTAAATCTATTACCGTCCCCTGAGCCCAATGCACCAAGACGGCATTTACTGCACAGTGAGAAATGGGTTCAGGGGTTGTTGTTAAAGTGCCGAGGTTTACCGGTCATGTGTATAATGTTGGAACTGTTTGGCAGTCGGTATAAAGTCTGACCCCTTTGTTCATGCTACGCTCGTCTTGTGAGTGCCGTCCTGTTTCACTTCCTTTTCCGCTCTAATGAATACATTATGAGGACGTGCCGAGCAGTGGTTTACTCGAAGCTTGAAACCGAGTAAGATCGCAGCAGGCCCCTGTGCTTGTTTTTGTGCCACGAATGAAGGCTAAGCCGTTACCAGTAGCAGCAGTTATTTTGGGCAGTTAGTAAAATAATGCTGTATTCATTTTATTTATTTATTTAAATCAGAAAACAGCTTTTTAAATTTAACACCATTACCTTAATTTGTCACTTTTACCCGAACTGAAGTCTGAACTGACAAAGGAATACTCGCAAATTATTTTTTAAATGCAATGCACATTAGTGAGCGGCTCTAAATGATATTAGAGTATTGAGTAGCTTTAGTTTTTAGGTGCCATTGATCCTTTTCTGTGTCCAAGTTGGAAAGTTATCTATTCAAAATGTGAATTTAAAACCAATTTTATATATATTTTTTTTTTCCCCATAGTTAATTTCTGAGTAAATATGGTTATCCAATAATTCTTCACCAACTCATAAACTTCAGTTTTGTTTTTCTTCCTCATTTTAGTGCTATGTAAGGTCTATGTTTTCTGCTTTTTTCTTCCCCTAAACCATTTTCCTCTCAACCATAGGGCCTGAGGTCGACGCAATAATTCTGTTGCTATGACAATAAAGGTGATCAACAGCATTAAGCAAAATAAAAATAAAAGACGTAAAAGTTGGAGTAATGTCAGAACCACAATAAAACTAAAACAAAAAAACGCTTTAAAAAAAGGACAATCTCAGCTTCCACATTAGAGATACCTGTACCTTACAGCCAAATTCATGAAAGTGAGTCATACATATATCAACAGAATAATAATTAGGCAGCCACAATGTCGATTTCCAACCGGATATTAACCCTACGCACAAGAGATCCATTCTTCGTTTATGTCGCTTAGCTATAGCAAGCACTTAAAAGGGCTCATCAGCTCAGCCAAGACGAAACCTTTGGGGGATGCAGCTCAAAACATTGAATGGCTCAGTACCCCCAGTACTCTTTGCAGGAGTATTATACCTTTTTATTTCAGTAGATCATGATGGGAAGCTTAAGTCATTGCACAGTTTTCAATAATATAGAGAACAGACTGCGCTGATGCGTGGCAGAGGTGGGGGGCTCCTGGGAAAGGCCTTATCAAAGAGAGTGGATTAGAAAGAGATCACAATTACGGTAGCACTTTACATCTGGGAGAAAATCTTAACTAGCACCCCCCCCCTCCCCCCAAAAAAAACAAAAAACAAAAACACACACATGGCCAGTCATAACACTCCAAAAAGTAAGAGCACACACTACCCGGGATTACTTCAACGATCCAGTGTATATATTATACTTATATACAAATATTACCTGTGTCTCTGTTAGCATTTGCCTTGAGTTCCAGAGTACAATTAAGAGCCGCACCAAGACGAGAGAGGAAAAGACATCAGCCAGGTTTTACTCACAAAAGACAGGGATCCTTTTATTCCCATTTACCTGATGGAAGAGTGGCCAAATGGAGGGGTAGAGGCAACCAACTCTTCTCAACTGGCTCTCAGGGTGGTTTCACTTTAAGAAACATAGGACAGACACGCAGGTTCTTCTGCTTCTCGAGACACATCAGTCATTAAATTACTTACAAGCCCTCTAGTGTAGTCTGTGCCTCCTGCCTTGGACACCACCCCATCATCCTGTAGTGGGCAAGCAGTCTTTTTTTTCTTTTTTTCTTTTTTCTTTTATGTGTGTTGATTGGTTTGGTAGCCGTCCTCCCATGTTGTATGGCAGTATTTTAAAATGAAATGCCCTCCTTCCCTCCCCCCGCACCCCCCCCTCCTCCCCAGCCCTCACACAGAAGCCATGGCCCTAGCGGCGAAAAAGGCGTCATTGGGCTGGGGTGGGTTTGGTGTTCGGTGGAGGGGGCAGTGGGATCATGTTTCCGGAAGCTGGCTGATGTCAGTAAGGTTGGTGTCGTTCAGGATGCCGCGAATTCGCTCCAGGGAGTCTGCCTGGCGGATGCGTTCCAGCTGGACCTGGTTGGGACAAATGGGGAGAGGGGGGGGGTGAGATGCTTTGGTCACCTGCCATGTCCTGGCAGCTCACACACACACACACACACACAACTGGAAATCTGGTTGGCAGAAAAAGTCATCCCAAAAGAAACAGGTTGACTACTGGCTTTGACTAAGGGTAGGCAGAGCCCCTTCACAGGAGAGGATTAGAGAAAGAAATGGGACACCGCAGGTTGAGAAGGTTACCTGGAGGGTCTGTGAAAGCTTGACAAAGTCCCTTTGCACCTGCTCGCTGACGTCCAGCTCGGTCTGTAGCCTTTGGGCTTTGTCCTTCTCATCAAACACCTGGCTTTCCAGGGCCACCTGAGTCCAACGCAAAGAGGGAGAGGTGAGCCGTTGCAGGTGAGGCACCGCAGGCTTCCGCAGGAATGGGTGAGGAGAGGTGAACCTTCTGACCAAAGCTGATGTTTGCATGGCATCCACAGCTGTTGTGTCCATCACGTTAATGGGGAAAAGGGTGGGAATATTACCAGGGCTTACTGTGAACTGTGAAACTGTGAAACTGAGAGATTTGCAACGGTGCATAAAGGGATGTTTTGCAGGGATACAGACTTTGAGGCACGTAGCACTTAAACTGCCATCTAGACCCCAAGGTTAGACCAAACAAGAAGGTGACGTTCCTATTATAAGCCGACAGCTGCACATCCTAAAGGCGAGCTAGAGTCTGCAAAAGCATTATGCATGATTCTGATTGGCTTAAGCTGTTAGTAGACCATTGCCCCACAGAATCATTAGGAGGGGTCTTCCCCGGGGTCACGCTATCCTGAGAAACAGACTTACAGGCACGTTGCAAACCTCGTATGATTCAGTGAAATTATGCTATATAACCTCTGTGATAGATGTATTGGCAGTACAGTTCACTCTGCTCTGGCAACTCTCACATTGTTAGAGTCGATGCTGACTCTTGTCTACGCAGCCAATAAAGAATTGAGTTTGGAACTCAGAAACATTGTGCTGGCTGTGTCTACTGGCATTCAATAGCCTCACCTAAGGATGTTGATTTAAAACTTTTGCGACAACTGCTTTTTGGTCTTACCTTGCTGCTAACAGCCTCTTTCAGCTGGTCCTCCAAGTTTGTCTTCAAGCTCTGCAGACCATCTAACACCTGGGTCTTCTCCTCCAGACTACGCTCCAGCTAAGCAACAGAACAAAAAAAACAAAACAAAAACTCCAGCTCTGAGCCACTTAATGACACCAAGAAACCAAGCAAAAAAACATTCAGATTTTTATGCGACAGCAAGCATAAGCAAATCTACCAAGATGAATTCCGTATGTAAACAAAGCTAGGCTCAGTGAACCAATTTTAAAAGTTTCTTTAAAAGTGTCCCAAAACATGAAAGAAAGATCTGCATGACTGCAGGCACAATTCATGGTAACTTAAGATCTTGTCGCCATTCTTTTACAGAGAAAGAACATCTTCAGGCAGTTCTTTCATCAGTTTTACGTAATGTGATCTGATGCATTTGATAACACTAATTTTAATATAGCTTCCCCAACTGGACATGCACAGGAAACTGTGTATTGGTGAACAGAGATGCAGTACATAATACTTTTGCTTGAGTATATTTGACAGTAGTTCTAAGCAATAAAGTAAGTCTGGATTGCAGAAATAAATCCATTAAAACAACAGTGTTGACTGCGTTACAGTAACATGTACCAGTTCAACAAAAACAACTCAAATTTAAAAGTTTTTATTATGCATTATATTTAATATTAAAATATTATATTTACAATATAGCACTGCAGGTAACGCCAGGATTTCAATAAGAACATCCAAAACTGCATATGGATGAAGGCTGATTCTTGGTAAGCTGAAATCCCCTCATCAAAAAACATCACAGAAATTTAGTGAATAAACTACTGCTCACTGCAATAAGACAGGGGATAGTGGGTACTCAACCCCCAGCAAACGTTTCATATCAACCCCCTAATACTCTCGCTCTAATAATAATATTCAGGGGAAAGTAACAAAACAACAGTGGCATATGAGCCCATTTACAAAATAATTGCGGTCAACTGAAATGGACCAATCAGGGTACCTGCTCTTTCTCAGTCTTCACTCGCTCCAACTCCGTTTTCAAACTGGAGAATGATGCTGTGGGCAGAAAAAAAAGGCTAAATATCTCGTTAAAAAGTTTACTGCTACCCTGAAAGCTAGGAAATGCAAGCAAACGTAAGTCTTGGAAAATTAGCAGTTCACTCAGAAACGCATCAAATTTTCATCAGGAGGGAATTAACCACTAACCACATTAAACTGTTTGTTGATATTCTCCTGGAAATACAGAACAGAAATAATCTAGAAAAAATAATTTTGTAGTTCAATGAAAATTTGCGGGAGATCCCCGTTCCATTTAGGACATCTGAACTTGTCTGTAGTACTTCAATGAGGAAATTCTAAACCCTTTCAATATAGCCACTTATTTTCCACAGAACGATACAATATGATTACACTTTTCCAGCACAGAGGTGAACAGACTTCTCTACTGGGAAAAAAACAACTGCTGTCGGTCCAGAATTTTCCTTAAAGGCTTACAACAGACATACTCAGTATCCAGTCTGAAAAACGAGCCCTTTAGCACTGGGAACATGAGGACGTAGATTACGATGCGTAGCATAAGAATGTCAGACTAGGTTTAAATGAGGAATCAGATGTTGACAAACCCGTAGACTACTTGTTATCAGCAAGGTTTGTATGAAATTATTACGCAAATTATTCCACTGTTCTTTTTCCGGAACCACTGGATCTAAGTGCAAAAGGGCGCTTTTCTTCTGATTTGTATGAGTGTTTGCGCATTTAACAGGAAAGGAAGCGAAAGGAAAACTGTTTATTTGTAACTAAAGAAGAAATGGTTCAGCAAGAAACGAAGACAAAAACAGAGACTGCTGAAGCAGTTTTACGTGGTTCAGCCACTGTTATTCTTAGATTTAAGATGCAATTGGTGAACTAAGTTACCAAAAGCGAACTTTGCCAACACACTCGGCCAAAGGAGGCTACTCAGATAGTGTGGATCATACCTTCCAAGATGTCTGAACAACAGTCACCAAACGGAGGAAAGGGAAGGGGGGAAAAAAAGACAGGTTTTAGAAGGTACAAAGCAAAAGCGCTAAAGAACGTCAGAAAAGCGAGAAAACTTGCAGAAGGTGACCAATGAGAGACACTGGTCATGAGAAAGTACATTAGGTGTATCATATTGTATATATACACAGAAGTACAATTCTCTCTCTTTATCAAAACATTTCAGATGTTGACACTTTTCAGAACATGACAAATTATATTATGGAATATCTGATCAGAGGATCATAATTTTATGAGCAAACCTTATCTGGGCAAAAATAAGACTTGCTAAACATAAATGCTTATTGAAAACATAATTCATATACATTCAGTCACCGAGGACAGCTCCCAAATCGGACCTCCCACCACCTCATCCTCAGCTGGCAGTACTATACCTCCTATGAAGGCCTCCCATCCGGCCATTTTCAACGCTCAAAACAATCACAGTCGCCTGGTGCCTCACCAATCTCCTCCTTACAGCCCTCGATCTCCAGCTGCAAAGTGTCCTCCAGGTTCTCCTTCAGGCACTGCTCCGCCTGGATCTGCTCCTTCAGGAAGAGGATCTCTGCCTTCAGCTTCTCCTCCAGGTGGTCAGCTGCCGTGCGCACCGCCACAATGTCCTCCCTGTACCGCAGCACCAGGGACTGGAGGTCCTGGGAGCGCAAACACAGCATTCAGCAGCTAATCACAGGGGGGTCTGCCCCTGGTAGCGCAGCCAGTCAATAGTCAAGCAGCTGATGCCAAGGGTTTTTATTTATTTATTCATTATGGTTGGTTTGGCCAGAGCCTCAGCTGGGTTTCACACACACTAAGCATGTACCCAACTCTCACATAACATAAACTTAGCAGTCTTGAATACCCTGAAAAAACCTGTCTTGCCTCCCGTCTAAACACCCTCTCCTGAAATTAAAGTCGCAAGGGAACGGCAGTTTTTTTATCATTATTTTTTTCTAACATTGTGATTTCCTCTCAAAAGGCATTCGATTTAGAATTTAGTTGTTTAGCAGACGCTTTCATCCAAAGCGACTTACACAGCTAACAATTTCTACATTCATCCACTTGTACAGCTGGATATTTACTGGGTGTGTTCAAGGGTATAACAGCTGGGGAGGGATGTCACCTTAACCACTACACCACCAGCTGCCCTGTCTTTGCATTTAATGTGCTTAACATTATAATGTTTTTATTCATTCAGTTCAACGCTTGGTTAAAATACTATTGTAAAATGAGCAAACAAATAAAAAAAAATAATTTAATAATAAGAACTTGAAAAATATATGGTTCAAGGAAAAAATTTCTGCTCAAGTCTCAGGCAATGTGATCATGATGTGTTTTATTTGTATGCAAAAATTTATTGCCAAAGATTAAGGTTGCTGTCCAGGAGAATATAAAAGTAGCACTACCATAAAAGAAAATTGAAGTTAAGTCAAGCTACATGGCTACCCACAAACAAAACCTTTTCCCAAAGAGACATTTTTCCAGATAAACAGCACATTTTTCCTGTTGGTAAAATAATCTGTCATTTCTGATAAAAAAGTCATTTGTCAGAAAGGTCCAGCTCATTCCACACTGAAGGTCATAACTGTACTCATGCATGCAATTTTAATCAACTAAATAAATTTAATGTACAGATGCAACTCACAGTACAAAATTTTGTACAGCTCACAGTATTGCATCCTGGAATTGATCAAAAACATGCCTAGAACAGGAGGAGGGCTTGTTGTCATTTTCTTCTGCAAGATTATTTTCTTATGCAATTATAATTGTTATATGCATTGCATTTAAACAAAAAATACTTTGTTAAACTAAAGACGGAAGACGGTAAATATAATATTGTTTATATTCAAAAGTGCCCTCGAGCCACTGGCAGTTTCACCAGGAAACCGCGGCACACACTGATAACCATGGATCAAGTTGGATGGCAGCAGGCCAAGTGACATCAGAATTCCGCTTTATTGATGCACACAAAAATACTATTCAACACCACAGTTGGAACGTCTTTATGGATGATAGTTTGGGACAGTATGTCTGAACTGCTAATTTTCTCACGTCTCACAACAGTCTTAACTTACAGACACACACACCAGAAAGTAATGCTCGAGGTCACCAGACCTCATGGGCTAAGCGAGATTTCCAGGCTTTGAAAAAAGTGGCTCAAACCAAGACAAGCTAGGGCATTCGTAAGCAACAGTAGTAGTTAAGAAATGTATTGGCAAGATCCACCATTAGATTATTTTAAATGTAGGTTTAATGGTAGTCCCGATACATTTACTGCCATTTTTAAACATTGTTTACAATTAGCTTTAGTTTTGATGCTCTTTAAATAATTTATAGCTCACGCAAAGACTATTTTAATAGAATCTGGCAAACCACAGGAAATGAGTCTGACATTCCTGTCTGAGAATATGTCTGAGATAGGTAGAGCAAGTACCTGCACTGTGGTGGGCAGCTTGAAATCCTCTTGCTGTTGAAGAGAGAGGTGCAGTCGATGTTTCCCCTGCAAACTCTCATTGTCTCTCTGTAGTCTGCTGAGCTCGTCTGCCACCTGCTCCCTTGACTGCATCAGGACCGCCTGCGAAGACAAACAGCCCTGATTGCAATGTCCCCAATCACCCTGAGGACTCAGTGCTAACCACATGAACCTCTTTAAAGTTTATTCGAGAGAGCAAACAGCAAAAGACAGGAACCAGATCAAATAAACAGTGACCTACGTCAGAAAATCGCAAGATTAGTTTTAGGACAAATTTAGGACTTTTTTGTTGTTGTTGTTGTTACACAAAATTCCTGCAGATTTTAAATCGTTGCGACTTTTGTAATACGGAGTAGCGGGAGTCAACTATTGAGAGCTTTCTTTACAGAAGAGTATTGCAAGTTCCAATACTAGCATCAAAACCCCACGATGATAAAAGAAGTACTGAAAGTATTTACTCACCATCTGCTCTTGTGTATTCCTCTTGGCTTGTCCAAAGGCCTGCTGTAGACCACTAAGCAGTGTTTCCGACTCCTGTACTTTCTGCATAAGTGTGGAGACCTAGAGGGGACGCCATACATCAGAAGCGTGTCGGAAAAACACGGACATTATCAACTAGTTCAATTAACTGACGCTCTCATCCAGAGCAACGTACAACTTGATGCATGCTTGCTATGAAGTTCAGAGTACGGAACTTACTTACAACCACTTCATGCAAAATTATAATGAGCAAGTTTTAGCCGACCTTGGCAGTGGTTTCCTCGTTGTTCTGTTTCACAGAGTCTTCTAGATCCTGTTTCTCACTCATCGACCTCTCCAGATGATCGTTCGCCTGTCGCAGCATCACCTGTAGCTTCTTCACCTGGAAGGAAAGACCAAAAGAAAATTTTCAGAAAGGTGATCGATAACTCGTCGCTCAGAACTTCTAAACATCGCTGTGGAATTATACTTGTATCAGTGTGCACTGAGAGTAAATGTTTACAAAGTTTGTATTAGCCATCTTTGCATGGGCTTTCTCTTTTCCAAATACAACAAATGTATTATTTGTAATGCAACACAATTATTTATTTTTTATTGATTTATAAAAGTCAACTGCTCAGAAAGGTTAACCTGATCACGTGTATCTGCCTCTTGGCCTTGGATGACCTGCAGTTGCTTCTCGTAGTTAGAACACATGTCACAGCGACGACCCAATTTCCTGCCAGCATTCTTCATCTAGTCCAACAAAACAAAGGTAACAATAACCATTAAGGTGTATTTCGTTGACCCTCTTCCTCTAAAATACAACCATCTTGCAATGGTCTGGGAAAGGAATGGAAAATAAAGCCCCCCAAGAAAGTACAAGACAGTGTTTCTGACCTCTTGCTGTAGCAAATTCCATTCACTCTCGCTGACCAGCCTGTACCCAGAGGGGGGTAGGTAAGCGGTGTCTGGAGCCTGAGAGATGCTGGAGAGCAGAGAAGCCGTCTCTTCCTGTTCGGGGGTCATGGCCTTAATTGCCTTCTCCTGGTCCTTGGTGAGGAGGAAGTGCCCCGCGGAAAGCTGGATGGAGCTGATGGAGGCCGTGTCCAGGCTCTCTGAACCCCCACAGTCCGCTCCCACCAGTGGTCCGAAATCCGACTCGTCCAGGTTGCTGGCAGACTTGGCCTTGTGATTGTAACCAAGACCGCGGGGCTGCAGCTGGGGCCCGCCCGAGGAACCCAAACTGTCTGTGGACTGCACCCTGCGCAGGCCATCCTTGTACAAATCAGAGCTCTCCAGCCCACCCACCAGATCTGTGTCCAAGGACTGCATTGAGCTGTGCATACTATGGTTGGCCTGTGCCTAGGGGGAGAGGTTAGGGAGAGCATTTCAAATCCTGATGAGAAAAGGCATCTCCAAAATCCATTTTTATTACCGGAAGCCTAAATAATGAACCACTTTATTCAAGGCCTCAGCTTCATTATATGGTTTGCCAGATTCTACTAAAATAAACTTTGTGTAAAGCAGAAATTATTTAAAGGACATCCACAAGCAACAAAAGTAAATATAAAATGTACCTCCTCAATGGACAACCCAAGGAGTGAATCCTCTGCAGGTTCTCCAGGATCCACCCATTCTTCCTCTCTCAACTCCTTAATCTTGTTGATTTGCTGTTTCTCATCTTCTTCCTACATTCAAAAGTCTCATTACTGAAGGAACGCAGTCTGTAAGTCTCTTCTCTGCCAAATCAAACAATTGTACGAAGGTGCCAACCATTCAAAAACATGCATTTAAATCACACTACATGACCTAAAGTATGTGGACAACTGCACGTCAAACATTTAAAAATCACGGACATGAATATGGACTTGGTCCCACCTTTCCTACTATAACAGCCCCTACTCTTCTTAAAAGTCTTTCCACTAGCTTCCATTTAGCCATTAGTGAGGTCAGGCACTGAAGTTGGACGTTTAGGCCCAGCTCGCGGTGGGAAATCCAATTCATCCCAAAGGTGTTCGATGGGTTTGAGGTCAAGGCTCTGTGCAGAACAGAGTTCTTCCACACTGATCTTAACAAACCATTTAAGTATGGACCCTGCTTTGTGCATGAGGGCATAGCGATGGGGAAGTCCATTTCCTGTTTCACCAAACTCTTCCCAGAAAGCAGAGAATTGTCTAGAATGTCATTTCATGCTGTAGGATTACCATTTCCCTTCACTGGAACCCAAGCCTGAACCACAATTTTAAAAAACCCCAGACCATTATTCCTACTCCACCTAACTCTTCCACCAGACCGAGTCCAATGGCGGCAAGCTTTACACCACTCTAGCTGGCTCTTGGCATTGCGCAAGGTAATCTTAGATTTGTGTGCAGCTGCTTAGCCATGGAAACCCATTTGACAAAGTTCCAGACGAACAGCCCTTGTGCTGACGTTACTTCCAGAGGCAGTCTGGAACTTGGTCATGAGTGTTGCAACTGAGGATAAGAGATTTTGATGCGTTACATGCTTCAGCATTCGGCAGAGCTTGGGTGGCCTACCACTTCACGACTTAAAGTAGCAGGGCAGAAATTTTACACATTTTTTTCGAAGGGATGTCTATATACTTTTGGCCATATGGTTTTTATTTGAATCAAACAAATAATATTGACACCATAAACTATTTATGCTGAATGATTCAAATGCAATACAAATCGAATAATACCGATAACAGATTGTTCTGTATGCGCCGGCTAAACAACGGACAACTCACTAGCAGTGAGCCGACTACGCTATTAAACATCACTTGGGCGGCTATTCTACTAAACTTCATGGAGTGGTCTATTTTTCATATCTTTGACTGTGCATTCATAGAAAAATTTCAGTAGCGGAGTAAGATTCCAGCGAGTGAATGGCCTTGCTCAATAGCTTTCGAATATGAAGCAGTCAGAGCATCTACAAAGTAAGATGCACTGATATTCTCACTGTAAATTTTTTAGAGTGGCTGAGAGGAGAGGAGAGTCTACTTTAGTTGGCTCTTTTTTGGCTAATGTTAGCTATCTTAAGATGAACACCCAATGTTAACAAGCTATCTAGCTACATAATATACACGCCTACACCGGTACCTGGCTAGGAACATACACAACAGTAAATATTCTAATAAAATCTTAGATGTAAACCATAAAAGTTTTATATACGTTTTTAGAAAAACTCGAACGAGTTAGCCATCTAGCAATATGAGTGAAGTTTATATCATATTAAAATTCTAATAAATACAAATTTTATTTTTAAATGGTCTTTTGTGCTTTTGACTGTGGACTGTGATGAGTCTGCCGGAATAGGGAAATCATTTTCCTAACCATTGTTATTGTAGGGCATAGCTAATACTTATCATATTAGTTGTTTTTGTTAAATAGTTTAATTGGTTCATACTAGTGTTTATTGGAAATACTGTACTGTATATAATTGAAGAGAAATACTGAGTAGCAGCTTTGATTTTGTTAATGCCCTCTGGCAGAAGCTTCCAAATGGAACCATTTCATTTTGGCTGACTACGTCTAGGGCACAACATTGTGATTAATAATATTCAACGCATAAATTTTAGCCTAAAGAATGCCTGCTTTTCTATTTAAACTACACCAGAGAGAGACTTTTCTGTGTTTTTGTAGGAACTTTTTCCTCAGTAGAAAGGTGTCCTGGAGAATGGGTAAACCTTTGAAACCATGTTAAGAGAATACCACAGAGATATATACTTTCTATTTTGATCAATGCAGAATTTCTTGCATGCATAATTTATTCTTTTTTGCTTATTTAGTTTGCAGCTAATTCTAAATGCATGTATTCCACATAATGTATAAATATCCTTACCAATTAACTTTGGAATATTTTACAGGATGTACCATAAATAAAGATATGCACAGGTCTAGGTATAGACTTGAAAGAAGCCAGGTGTTTTCTACTTGCAAGCAGAAGAAACTGAATATTTTTACAGAGCCTCATTTCCAGGAGCAGTGTACCTGGTCCCGCTTCTTCATCTCCTCCACCTGACGCAGCTGCTCGGAGGAGAGAACGCTCTCAATCCGCTGCATGTCCCTCATTAGCAGCCTCTGTGACTCCAAGAACTGGTCATTGGCCCGTTGCCAGGTGTGTTTCAGCTGATTGTGTTGCTGCCTCTCTTGCTCCAGCAGGTGACACACTGAAGGGAAAGCAAGCTCCAGACTGAGGAAGATTCCCACCGACCGGAGAGCCAACGTTCGCCGCTGGACTATCCAAAGTAGCGCCAACTTCCATGAATCATTTAACAGGAGCATTAAGTGCAGTTACCTTCATGTAGTTCTTTGCGTAGTTTCTCTGCATCTTCCTGGAGAACAGACTTCTGGGTATTGAGAACTGCCACATACATCTCCAGGTCAGTGCGGCAGGATTTTTCTGCTTCTAGTACGTGATTCAGCTCCTTCACCTAAAAAAATGCACACGCTGCATAAACAACCTCGAAAGTCATAGAATATCAGAAACAGAAACACAACCAAACTTTGAATGCATTCTGCCAAAATGAACTGTAAGTGGTTCTCATTCTCAGTACCCACTTTTGAGGCCTCCAGTTCCTTCACCCTGTCCTCTGCCACTGTAAGCTTGGCCTTCAGTGCTGCAATTTCATGCTCCATTGGCATCACCACTGAGCGAAGCTTCTCTGCATCCTCCTGAGCCTGGAAATGCCCGTTTTAATCAAAACAGTGTTCACTCAGCTGAATCAACAACAGATTTGAAGGATAACCCCAGCCAAGTATTTCATAACGCTGAACTTTTTTAAAGCTAATATTCAAACAAAGCCACGCAAAAATAGTGTTGTAAATTTGACGGAAGTAAATGGTTTTAGAGTTACCGTGTATTACCCATTTACTTAAACCTCCTACAAGGGGTGAGGCAGAACAAAGACTCGCATCAACTCAGGCCCATCCTGATTTAGACTCTTTGTCACAGAATTTCTGCAGCATGATCAGGAACACACTGCACACCAGCCTAGGCTAAAAATCATTGTTAGGAATTTCTTTGAAGCGTAACGAATGGAACTAATACCTTCTTCATGTCATTCTCAAGGTTCTCCTCCTCCTGGCCTTCAGAAAGCCGTCGTCTCAGCTCAGCCATCTCCCTTTCCATCGCTTCCCGGTACTGGGCCCACTGTGCACGCTCCTGCTCCAGCCTCTGGTGAAACTGAACCTCGTACTCCTGTACAGTCTCTGAGGGGTGCAGAGCATGGATGGAACTCACTTTCAATAAAAATCAAAATTTGCAAGGCTCACCAAGGCCAATTTACAGATAATAGCCCAATAACACTTGGCCCTAATGAGGGGTTGGATCAAAACATTTACAGACGACCAGAGATGGAATTTTGCATCTGTGCTTCTGGGAAAACCTGAACGTAACTGACATTGCTGAATTTATGGTACAAGCGTTAGCCAGCAGCCACACAGGTCATGCCTATCAAATGGACAGAGATAAAAGCAACGATGAATGTGTAGGGGGTGGTGGGCAGAAGATATACCTTTCATGATGGCCTGCAGCGAGGCAACCTCCTCCTGCCACTGCTGCTTAACCTGGTCGATGGCCTCCTGTTTGGTGCTTTCCGAAACGGTGGCCACTGCCTTGATGTTTTCCATGTCGGCCCTGGCCTCCATCAACTGGGCTTGAACCCGGTTGAGCTCTGCCTGGGAAGACTCCAGAGATGCTCCTTGCCTCTTGAGTTCCTCTGCACAAGCAAGAGGGAAAGGAGGACAAGTGTTGGAGGACACGTGGCAAGAGGTAGAACAGAGAGATGTAATACAATGGAGCCAGTCCAAACTTGTAATTATCCGAAATGTGTAGCCTGCATGCTAAAATATTAAAATGAATATCCTACAGAGACACAACAAAATTGTATTACGGTAACTTTCAGTCCTTTTTTTTTTTTTTTTTTTTTAAAGTTGGGAAAGAAACTGGGTTGCAATACCTTCTTTTGACAGGTAGAGCTCCTTGAACTTGGCCCGCTTCTGGTTAAACTCCATTTCTAGCTGCTGCTTGAGTTTCATGAACTCAGCTCGCTCCTGTTCGAGGGCTGTCACGCGCTGCTGCAGGCCCCCACCTGGAAAGGAGAAACAATAAACCCAAAATTAGCTCCAGCTTAGCAGATGGACCCTGCCACTGAACAGCTTGGTATCATAGACAGCCACATAGTCTTTCGTGCTTTTTCCCAGGAAACTGTCGACAGCAAGCATACAGAGAGGAGATTTATGAATGACTGTGAGAGGATATAACCCAAGGGAGAGGCTGAAACATTTCTACATATTTCGGAGTGGAGAATTTAGCTGTTTTTTTTTTGTGTTTCAGAGATAAATCAATGACAACAGAAATGCATCTCCACAACCGCCACGGATTTATAGTGTATTTTTTACAGCAGAGAAGGATGGCTCATTAAATTATATTTATTGCAATAATCTTTCAAACATTTATGGTGGATCAACTGTGTGGATCAAAAACTTGTGAATCTACAGATTGCTATATGCTGTCCTGCTTGAAAAACAAACGACCGCTGGCATCAATGGAATTTTTTGTTTGAATTTAGTTTGTTTAAAATGGTTTTGTGCATCATCAAAAACCAAGAATGAGATTGTAGTAACCCAGAAAGTAATATAGTTCACTACTGGGGTAAAAAAAACAATTCAAGACCAGAAACTGCGGATTTATTCAATACACGGCGAAGCACCCTGAAACGATCCCAAAAAAATAACTTAATTTTAACCTGTGGGAAACTGTGATTTGCAGACTTGTGACAGAGTGGATTTTCCCGCACATGGAAACTCTCATGCTCCCTGAGCAGTTCGTCACTATGCAGGGAATGCAAAGCACGAATACTTCTCCTGCATTCCCAAAAAGAAATCGGCCTGTTCCTCTTCTGGCATTGAGCTTATATATAAACACACTAAACAAATTAGACAGGGGCATCATGAGCTAAGCTTTAAACCATTTGTGATCAGGGGTTGTTGCAAGCAGATCCGAGTGAGCCTAAAAAGCTAATTGGCACATTGCAAATAGGGTGGCCTATATCTTAAGGCCCTGCACACATCGGGCTGAAGCATCCTCATTACTGACGCATGAAAACACTGCAAAATAGCGCTTTAACGAAAGAGTCACACAAACTCGGTTTGTTTTTCCTCTCAAAATTTCCATCATGCAGGCACGTGTCCAACAAATACCAAAAAACATTTTGTTTTTTTCTGGCAATGTCACCCTTTTCATTCACTACTGGTGGCAACTGATTAGTGCGGAGAACTACACCGTTTCTAGGGGCGGGTGAAAAACTGGTGTGAAAGTGAATGTATGACGTTGTGCCGGGATTTGGATTTTGGCATTTCGTGATTCATCACATGCTTTATTCATTATTTTCAAATGAATTCCCCAATCCATATGTATCCCCTAATTGGAAAAAATGATATTTTTGAGTAAAATAAAAGGTTACACAAACATGGTAATAGTTGTTTTTGGATAAAAGCATCT
Organism: Hiodon alosoides; assembly: GCA_025775065.1. Lineage (NCBI taxonomy): Eukaryota > Metazoa > Chordata > Actinopteri > Hiodontiformes > Hiodontidae > Hiodon > Hiodon alosoides. Next base: position 3,658 of record JAOYSI010022668.1, on the reverse strand, counting down.
GCACAGCAACGGAATTGTAAACTGTAATGTAGTTATTTCTAATTTAACATAGAATCCTATGGTGAGCAGCAAGTGTTTTTTAGAATCCAGATACTATGTCTCATACAAATCTAGCTGCCTCACTAATCACTGTTAGAAGAAACGCGGGATAACTAAACAACAAGACATTAAAAAGAGAAAAAGACAAATAAAAAGTAAACGCCACTTCTCCTTGAGTTTAGCATTAAAAATAAAATGAAAACATTGGTAACACAGCCATCTTCACACATTAAGCCACAAAGTTTTTCCACCTTAATATATCTGCTCCAATTTCAAACAAATAGTATTAATCCTAAAATATCAAGGTTAATACCCCCTCTGTCAAGAAGCATCCATTAAACTCAAACAAATTTTGCCCTTATCAAAAGTGGCACACATAGACAATGTTGCAATCCATGGCATAGAACAACATGCTTATTGTGTAAATGCTAAGCTTTTTGCATACATTACTAATATATATTACTATTTCACACAGGACGTTGTTTGCAAAAAGGCTACACAAGTTTCTTGTAATGCTTATTTATTAACAAAAACAGAGGCGATAATGACCATTACCATACTTTCTAAGCAAGCAAATGATCAGCAAATATGTTCTTGATATATAAAAGTCTTTCAAAACTTCAAAGGCCAGCCCTTGATAAAACCATGTGAGAGCGTGTTAAGCCTACACTTAATCCATGAAGACAATTATGCAGAAATGTATTCCTTTCAATGAATATGAAAAGGTACCAAAAGCTAAATGTAAACCCATGTGCTTTTTTGCTATTTCTTTTCCACCAATGTGACATCATCTTAAGCTGACAATTTGATCTCAGAACAGATTTAATATGAACAGAAACCAGTCTTGAAGTTTACAGAGATGTAAACTTTAAAAGAAACACATTCTAATGGCTAACATGGCCCCATGAATCCTAAACAAGACGTATTACTTTGTGGCAGGCAGCAGTGAGTTTTCGAAATGATCTGGATGAAATTAAGAATATTCTGACGTTAGTGGAACATTGCATGGAGAGTCTGTAAATTCCAGAAATGTTTAACACAGACCTTGGCGTAGTAGTTGATTTTGTGTAATAAAATGTAAATTATCTGAGCAGGGGATCCCAATACAGCTCCTGGAGGACTCCCCATCTAGGAAGTCTTACATCGCTCTTCCACAAACACAATACTTTGAACCAATACTTTTCATTCAATTGGGGTAATAATTACTCAATTAAAATGATTTAGGGCTCCAGTGGAACTTTCCACCTGATTCAGATTGTTGAATGCCGGATTCGCCACACGATCTTTACCGCTGCATATTCATCTGCCCTTGCATCCCCGCCAGACCCTTGTGATCTGCGGGACGTCTAGTTATCCTCTCTCCACGGAGTCAACCACTCAACTCTTCTCATCACTTGCAACCAAATGGCAGAATGATTTGGTTGTCGCAGTCAGACAATCAGAAGCTCCCACTGTCTTCAAGAGGAAACTAAAAACTCACCAAACTGTGCGATTGTTAATCAAGTCTACAATGTATGTGTTGTTCTATATTATGTATTGATTATTGTAATTGATTTGCATGTTATCTCCTTAGTAGCACTTATCTTATTATTATTTCCAATAGGACATGGTAGCTCGCTATCTTATATCACACGTTGACCCTTAAAATTTTGGCACTTTTGTACGTAGCTCTGGATAAGAGTTTCTGCTAACATTTGCTTGGGCTCTCGTATTTCCTAAGTGTTAGTGTTATTGATTATCAGGCACTGGTACATATGCATGGTGATAATTCTTGGGAAATAAAACTAATTAAGTTGTTAATTATATCCAGGGTTAAGGCACTGGGTTCAGAAAATGTTTATTGTGGATACCAGCAAACAAACCAACTTAATACTCATAATGTGGAGTAAAAAATTCACTTCTTGATACATATAAATGAGGATAAATCATTTGAATTGTCTGTTTCACTGCCCATTAAACTTTTTGCTGTTGGATTGTTTACTTTAAAAGGTTGCAATTACTCACTGTGAGCCAGAACACTGACAGCACTATACTACTTGCACTAAACTGTTTGGCACTGTATTTTTGTACATAACCTGTGTATTTCCCTGTGTACTACTTGTTTTTTTTATTTGTGTAATGTACTGATGCAGCACCTCAATTTCCCCATGGGGATGAATAAAGTAACCATCTATCTATCTAATTATACTACTGACAAAAAAATAAATTGCACAGCATTGATTAATTCCCAATGATGTGCATTTAAATAAGAGATTTCACGTGTCTAGTTTGCAATAATGGCTTAATAAACTCCGCCAGAAGGATGTCCTACGCCTAAGTAATACTCTAGAACAACAATAAAAGCGGCTCTTATGGAAGGAGAGTTGTCAGTGTAAACATTGCGTGTCAGCCACGATTAACACTAGCAAACAGTGCACTGAAGGTGTCCAGCCAATTCAATAAATCTACTAGTGCGAGATCAAGTAGGCTAAACGTAATGGGTTTGTTATTCTTAACAACGTAGTTATTTTGCGTGTGCAGCAGTGTGATTCAGTATAATCCTGCTATATGGGGGTCAAACGATTACTTGTAGATGGCTGCCAGTGAAATTTCCGGGAATGTTTAGCATCGGCCTGTAAACCGTATAGGGCAAAGAGCATGTTATACGACAAGCAAAATGTAAATGTGTGCCAAGACCACTCGCCGTAACAAAAATATCAGCACAGTTATCAACTAAATAGACACGATTTTGACAGCCACCGGACTAACACCACAATTCCATCACTGATAATCCAGAGCGGGCTCGCTGTCAACTGCGACTACATAACAATGACAGTTTAACACTTAGCTAGCTGTCAAGCTACATTAGCTTACAGCTAAAAACAAAACGATGCACTTCAATTTGCAAATAATGCTAAATACTTATCCAGAACGTAACACATAACAGCCCCTATACGGCATTCTAACGGTGCTATTCTGCACAAGTTAGATAACATTGTGTACCTCACATTGCTTTGTAACTAAAAGCTATTTTATGCCGGGCGATGGTGACAGGGTGAATCCGTGGCTGCGCAGGCCGATGGCCTTCAATCACCTGCCCGAGACGTAGAAAATAAAAAGACATGAAAAAAGAGATGTCATTACCGTCATGCTGAAGCGGCAGGGCGGATCCCGAGGCCTGCTCGGCCATGGTTTCCTGGGGGAGTTGTGCTATAGCAGACTATAGAAAAACGGTAGGAGTGGACAAGGAAAAAAGGCTGCAGCGAAGAGAAACAGACATTAACGTCACCGAATAAACAGCGCTTAATGCGCATGTACGTGGCCTGTAGAAAATGGGAGGAGTCAGATAGTGATAGTAGTAGGGATGGACGATTCCAGAAATTTGATAGTCGATTCCCGATTTTTGATTCCCGATCTTGGAATTGACGGAATCGATTTTTAGATTTTAAAATTAATAATAATTTATAGAACTTCTGATTACTTAAGTTACTTAAGTCTGAAATGCAGTTAGATTTCTTTGTTCAAAATCTTCACAGGTAAAAGTTTATACGTTCTCTAATTATTGTTATTGTAACGGGGATGGCGAAGTGCGTCTCCCCGTTGCTATGGACTGTAGCCACCCTCGCGGGGGCTGCCGGGT